>MIQA02003731.1:50684-63780 GCA_001887855.2 Sclerospora graminicola | reverse complement strand
CTGCACACGTTGACAGGACATAGTCTCGTCTGGGGCTATTATCCTCACATGCCCGATGTCGGCATGTGAGATAACCTGTCCAGTAGGGCGCCCCGCCCCTACTGGTTGTTGCCGTTTTTTGCATAAACAAAGGGTTGCACCTGTTGATGTCGCTTACCAGCGGACTGTCCAGTCCGCTGACTTTGTGGCGCTGGACGCGGCGCCATACATTCATGGGTGTAATGGCCCATCTTCACGCATTGATTGCAGCAAAGGAACTTCTTGTTCTTCGGTTGCCTTGGAGTCGAAGCAACTGCAACCGATAGGTCCATAGGTTCTGGACCTCCTCCGCCCGCGCCCTGGGCGGGTTTTGGTGTGTCTGGACGAAGTGTGAGCTTCGTCTGTTTGAGAAATTGTTATAGTTAACATGCTGCACTGGCGGCATGTTAAAGTCGAAAGGCTGTTGAGCCCTTCGACTAACCCCAGCATGCGCTGATGCTGAACGCATGCTGAATTCTTCTCGGATGCTTTAGTCTATAGCATCCCTCAGGGTCTTTGGCGGAACCCGATAAAGACTCTGTTTGATGGGACCGACATTCAGTTCCTTCATAAAGCCAGTGACCTGCATGGCAGGGGGCACCGGCTCGTATACAATATTTGATAACAAATATTTGTATTTTTCTGGAGCTACGCATCGTTACGCCCAGCTTGCCCTGTAATGTGTTCCAGGAACTCTTTCGCAGGCCACTAAGCTTCCAATTTCTGGACTTCGAAGTTGAGCTTCAGCTCAGCTTTCAAATCCTGATACGTTAGGAACGCAGATCCATCAGTGGATCTGCGGCTCATCGCCCATGCCCTGGCGCGACCGCCTAGGCATGCGGTGGCGAATTAAGCTTGTTAACGTGGGTCCACTATCTTTTGCGCAGAGATGGCATCTTCCACCTCTGCGAACCATCTACGAAGGGGTTCACCCCCTTCGCCTGTAAAGGGCGGAATCCGCGCCTTTACAACATCAACGCTCGCACTCGCTGTGGGCGTTGTAGGTGGCGACCGTAACATTACGGAGCGCACCTGAGGATCGATATGCATCCTCTTGAAACGGGAAATCGTATCCAAGGCTTCCTCCGGGGTATTACCTCGGAGGATGGAGATGATCTCAGGCCCTATGGTCCGGGTCATCTCTATTACAGTGGTCACAGTTCCCTGTGACCAATTAGGGAAGTATTCCCTAACTAAATCATGCGCCAGCTGTCGCTCGCGCTCACGATCGCTGGCCGTCGCCATGACAGCCGGCTGCTCTTAGACCTTCGTTCCGCTAGTTAACTGGCGGAACGCGCTAACAGTGGTCGTTCAGACGGACCACAAGTGCTACCAGGTGTAACAGGCTAGCTGTTACTGGTTTACACTGTAAAAATTGCAGTGAGGAAGCGTGCAATTAGTTAGGACCAAATGTAATTTGATCCTCCTGAGTGTATTTAAGACAAACTTTAGCTAGGCTATTTAATATAATTAAATAGTCTCTCTTAATATATATATATATACTTACGGCCACGTGTCTACAAGAAGGTAAGTTTAAAAGTGAATATATTATGAGTGGTTTAGTGTTAATAACTATAATTAAATCTAAACTAATCATACAAACATGTAGTATAAAGCTGATCTAAATGATATCTTTATCATTAGATTACTTGTTAAGTTCGATAATTGTATCCGAATCTGTTCTCAAGGTGGATTATAACAACTTATAATCCAATATTCGCATTTCAGACATTAAGTCTGAAATTGTACTGCTTAAATATCACTTATGTAATGACTCCCCGTTACACCTGTGTTCCTTGACAGTCTTGCGCATTTGTAATTCATTTTAGCAATTCACCGTCACGTGTCTGAACACATGATGAAATTCAACAGATACTGTGCCGTATAATTACACCATCCAAGGACATACCCCCAGCACCGTGTAATAAACCCGTGTTGCAGCGCGAAAGGCACTAGGGTACAGCGCCTATTTCGTTATCTGTACCCTATTTGGCACCTCCAGGTCCCCAGATCACCGTTTAACACCATTGTTGACACTCGCGGGGGCTTCGTCCTTAGTTTTATTCCTGAATTTAAAGAAATCCCAGAAATCTACCACATCTCAAAAAGAAAATCCCGATTTAACACCGCCCTTCAACGATGTGCACGAACGCTTGTTATGGCCCATGGCCTTGCTGCGCCCACACTTTTACTTCCCCTTCTTCTTCAAAGCAAGCGATGCAGGTTGCGACTCGATGCATTTCGCCATTTTCTTGGGACGACCACGCTTCCTCGGAACAGGAGGAGGCTGGTGGTTGTCTAAGCGCAGAAGATCGTCCTTGATGACATATGGGCTCATCTTAATGACTGGATCGTAAGCACGGCAATACGCTTCAGTAGACCATGAGTCATAAAAAAAATGATGAGACCTGGGAGAGCTTGTTCACTGAGCAACGACGTGCGCACAAGGAACCTTCACGTAGCTAAAAACAACCACACGGCGACTCGTGCTTGTCGATGTCAACAGCATACTCGATAGCAGGTTGGTCGTCCTTCCTCACCTTCGCGATAAACGATGACGAGCAAGACGGGACAATTTCGATCTTCTCGACAGTCTTGGTGAGAGGCTTATCTATGAACTTCCGCTGGGCATAGGGAGTGAGCTGGCCCCACGAAGAAGTCTGCTTAACTGAGTCGACCCAGTGCTTTCCGACGTACTTTTAAATAAACATCAGACAATCGAGGAGCGCCATCTTGTGATCTTGTGAGGACGTTGTTAATAGACTCGACGTTATTGCTGGCCATCGTTCCAAAGCGCGGACACGTACTGTGGGCAGGTGACCAATTGGACTTGGCGGTTGCTTCCATCCATTCTAACCCCTTCGCGTTCCTTGACTTCAGGTCGGCCACACGATGGTTGTAGGATGACATTCTAAGTGATTTACCTAAACGACACGCGTCGTCGCGAGGAGGCTTGCTGTGGAACTTAGCGTTGAAGTTCTCCATCATATGGCGTAGACAAAAGAAGAGTAGGATGGTCGGGCTGACGACTTCCATGGATGGCAACAGCTCTTGTCTCGGTCAGAAATCACGAACCTAAGTGATATCGTCTCCTTGAGCAAAGATTGGACAAACTACGACCAGTTGTCCTTGTTATCGCACGACACTCAAGCAATGCCGACGGTCTGTATCTTGCGGTTACTGTTCAAGAGACACCCTTCCAAACTCATGGCGCATTAACGTGCCGTCCACACTGAAGCCGCGGTCAGCAAACTCGCGAGCCACTTGAATTCCGTGCTTAAAGTTCACAACCACACGCCAGATGATGTTCGCATGAAGCTGCAGGTCGGCTCGGTGCCCGCGCTTGTTCATCTCGTGCACGTACGAGAAGATCAACTGGAACTGGGACTGGTCAGGCTAAAAAAACTCTCTTTAAGACGGGCGCATGCGTCCATGCAAACTCGGTAGGTCACCTGACGACCAACAGACTCGAGGACCTTCTTCACATCGGCTGGTCTGGCTCCACAGCCGTTATCGACGACGAACTGGCGCACCTCTGGCAGGTCGACGAGGTAGGAGGCCTTGGTCATGAGACTAGCCTCGTGGTCATCAAGGCTTACCCACGTGCGGTCGCATTAGTGCGGGACAAATATGTGCGGTGAACCAACGCCGGGCCCATACGCAAGTCCGACAACGAAGTCGCAGTCGGCTTGTACACAGACAACCTTGTACCGTCGGTAGTCGCTGGACACGATCTTGAAGGCCCGACGATGCAATTTGTTGTACTCTATGATAGCGGCCTTGATGCTGTCGCGGTAGTCGTACGTGCGCCAACTGAAAAATGAGTCGGTTGTGTTGTTGTCATCCGCTGAATCGAGGGAGCACGACCTTAAGCGGGAGTTGCCATCGTCATTTGACGAATCACAGAGTGAAAATACTCGAGGACACCGACCACCTGATCCCTCGTGGCACGAACGCTGGTCGTCGGAGCTTGTGGTCTCTTGGACGTAGTTGTCGTCGTCGTTGGAGCAAAAAAGGGTTCTCACCTTTCCCATTTCTCTTCTCCGTTCGTTCCTCTCGGTGCCGTTCCTATCTTGGTTTTCACCGCTGTTGTCATCGGATAGCCACAGCCCGTCAACCGTACCATCTAGAGACGGAGCTATCATAGGACCATGTTTCGAACCGTGTTAAGTTGGACTTACTGATTTCTAGTGGGTCAAGGGTGCACTTGATAGTAGGGCTCAAACCCGCGGGGTTTGGTGCGAGTTGAGGTCGACCCGCAGCCCAGCCCGCGGGTTGCAGGCTGGGTTGCGGGTTGTTTGGGTTAGCGTGTTTCACATAGCTGGCTGAGGATGGACTTCGTCAGAAGGCGTGGATTCTCTTCTGGTAGGATATTATCTCCTCCACTATGAGAGGGATTACTTACTTCCGTCTAGGTGGCATGAGAAGCTACTCAAAGTTTGAGGTGAAAAAAATGCGAGGGTGGCTGAAGAGTATAAAGATTATACTAATCATAGATTGAGCTAATTGTGCGTTGCAGGATCGACTCTGTGGTGAAGACGACGATGTGGATGGCAAGCGAATAAAGCTCAATAATGGGACAAATAAAATCATGATTTAAAATCTGTGAATATGAATGACACTACAGGCATCGAAGATACGAAGATTGATGTACTATTATATTAACAAACTAAAAAACGCTGTGTGTGTGGATATGTCTAAATCTAATTGTATCCAATTTTCCAAACACATTAATGATTCTGTAGTTGATTCCTTTAGGGAGCCACGAAAAAATCAGTTACTATTCGCTGTCCAACAGAAAGAGCTGCTCGCTGCTCTTCCAGCATGCTTGTCAATGACTGCTCGTACTAGAACGATTTGATTGATTTTTGACGTATAATCACGAGCGGTGGTCGCAAAATGCACAGCTTACCTCATTTTCGCTGTTTGCCATGCTGCTACTTGCTGTGTAGTCGCTATGCAAACAAATTCGTGAAAGGCTTTCTTTGAGGATAATTAACATCACGTAGACAGGGTATATATAGTACCTGATCGAACTGCCTTTCACGACGATCTTTCAAGCTTTGTGCTCTAATCTGCGGTTTAGTAATTGATGCAGATTGCCTTGGTAAAATACCTAATGATCCAAAAATGGGTGCGTCTGCTTCTACGGCATAGAATAATTTGCAAATATTAGTCGCCTCAAATGCCAATGCACGCTCATATTCAACCAACATCTGTAGTAAACACCATTCCAAGTGGCAATCTTTCGTCTTTGCTCTTTATAATGCCCGCGCAGAGTCGTTGTCCTTCCTGGGTTCAGTAAAAATTATGAGCTGTTCTGCATCACTCTTTTTTGTGTTAAAGACCGCAGTGACAAAGAGGGCGCCTCCCCCTAACTGTGAGCTGTGTGGGAGCTACGGGTTGGGTATGGGTTTGAGCCCTACTTGATAGTAGTAATAATAATAAAATGTAGTCAATTAGTTGGGTTTAACTATTAGCTACTCCCTCCGTCCCAAAGGTATTGTCCGATTCACGGTTTCTTAGCGTCCCATTTTTATTGTCGTATTTTTATTAGTGATGTGTTGTCGGTTGCAATGAATGCTCTTCTTTACACCAAGCCACATGTGCTCATGCAGGTAGGCAAGTCATCTTTTATATAGTACATGTTCGTAAAGATAGACAAGACATTGTTTATAGAGTACAGTACTTGCTTGGCAGGACTTTACTGATCAATGTGTTGGACCAGACCCCGGTTGATGTTATGCATGGAGATGAAGAGTGCACGGTAGTTAGAATGTTGTCATGCTTTATATCAGTTGTTAATATATACTCGTACACCGCTCGCCGATGCCATTCCGTCAAATTCTTCTTCTTCAAAAAGAATTATAGCTTCATGGGTACCTCAGTCTTTAACCACTTCGCATTCATGCAGAAACGGTCCAGCAAAAAAAAATTGTATCAATGCAAAGCTTATTTCCTTCATCACAAGCATCATGATCCTCAGATGCAGGAGCGAAATTCATCTATCTGCCGGTGCTCCGTCAAATGACCCCCAAATTAAAAGGTAGTTTTTGCACCAAAAATTCCGCTAGCGGAAAGTGTATAACCCCAATGTATCGTCAAATGAAAGCCCTTTTAAAACTCTATACTTTGATTTAAGAATGAACAAAAACAGTATTTTTGACCTTAATCTCAGTATTTAAACAACAATCGGACAATAAATTTGGGACGGAGGGAGTACTATGTAAGATCTTATCCTGGAGACTAAAATTGGCTCAGGTTCGTTGGTAGGCCGGTTGGTTACAGACATCAAACATCGATTCGCTTGCTGGAGTGGTGCTGGTAGGGTGTCAAACACGCACTGGATGCAAATCTGCAGTCTCATCCCCTCTTCTCTTGCGACAACGCTTCTCCGTTCATGCGTCGTCGCCGTTTCAAGTTGGGCCCTTGCTTAGATCCATAGAAAACTTATTATTTCCGCTGGTGAACGCTCTCACTGCTCAAAAATCATCTTGTTCCGTATTTGCCACAACCAAGTCGTCATAATACTACAGAACCCCCACCAGAGCCTCTGAAACTGGTCCAAGAATGCTGAGATGGAAGTACCATAACGGTTCATCATCGCCGATTTTATCCTATCTCCCGGGATAGGCGCCGAGCTAGTAACAATGTCCGGTTTATAAACGCCCAAAGCTGCTTCAAAACGTTTTTCTCTGACTCAGTGACTCAGCTATTTTAACCAGATTTGTTTTTCAATGAGGCACTCCTAGAAGATATGTATGATGCATACTCGACCTCTGAGTTCGACATCGTGAGTTCATCGGACAAGGTGTCTCTGACCGTTTACTGCGGTAGAAAGTATTAAGTTGTCTGGTCGCTAGACGAAACTGGACCCATAACTGACAGTTAGTCAATACATTACAATGCTTCCAAACCTACTTCGGTGATTGGTCTTGAAGAAAGAACCACCAATTATCCGTGTGTCAACTTGTCTGCCTCTCGCTTAGTACTCCAGACAGGCGGGCCGCAATGTTCATATGATAACATTTCTTGAAATGTTTACGAATTGCTCGTGGGATTCCCCAAAACGCCGTACTTTCCGAAAGGAACCTACCTATTTTGTGTAGTGATGGATGCGGGTAACACACTACAGTAGTATGTAAAGAAGAAATCCCTGTGGTCAAATATGGGTGATGGTAACGTCTAATAAATTCATCCATCCGACTGAAAGAGATATACGGCTGAGTCCTTCCCGGCGTGAGTTTCAATGAGATGTTTCGGCTCATGTAGGCGCCATGTGTACCCTTTAAGTACTTCTGGACATTTGAATAATCGTATAGCAGGTGGAGTCCCGACCATTTGTCCTATTTCAAACCCTTAAACAATCGCAGCCAACCATCTCGCTATTTTAGCTCTAGAGTGAGAGACCGCCGGGCTCCTTGGTACCTGCCACCCATCAATGTCAGATGTCTTTTCTTAGTATTTTGAGAGATAGAATGGTCGATTGAGATAAGCGATCGTATTTGGTAGGAGATAACGCCCCCCCCATGTCTTTCCATGATCCAAGGATTCTTGGCCCACCCGAAATGGCCCTGTAGGGATTAGGAAAAATATCGTGAAACGAGATTTTAGTGATGTCGACTTTGATTTGCACATACTCTAACGCCTGAAGTCCCTTGTTTAGTCGTCCTTTATTAACCCCCATGTGCTGCAAGAGCGTTGGCATATATCTGGTAGTGTAGAGGCTCAACTGGTGAACTTGCTCTGCAGTGGGCGCCATCCAATGATTCAACTCCTGCGATAACGTACCACCGCTACTTGATCCATCAAACGCAGATTGACTGATGAAAGACCGCTCTTTGTGTGGAGGGGGACCTACTTTACAGTCAGTAATTCCATGGCTAAGCCGCCAAAAAAATCCATGCACGCTGATACAAATCCGACGCTCCCATTAACCAAACTGTAGCTATCTTCGTCCTTTGAACACGCAGAGCCAACGGCAGAGAAATGAGGCCAAGTCCACCTGCTCCTCGCGGGGCGAATAATAAAGCCGGTGAAATTTTGTGAGACACAGGATACCGTACTGTCGAGTTCTTCCAAATGAATCATTTTGTCAAATGTACTAACCGCTTCAAAACATGGTCAGGGGGGTCAAAACGCTAGCCGTAAACATGATTGCTGGCACGACAATGGCGTTGAATAAAACCACTCTGTCCGTAACTGAAGTAAAACGCGTTGTCGCGATACTAAGTCGTCACTGAATTTTCCTGATCCTAAGAGCCCAATTCACTTCCTGAAGATTGCCGTGCCCCATTTCATACCCCAGGTAACGTACCGTTTCGTTTGATTGGACTACAGGGATGTCGTTCCAAACTGTACATGAGATAGTATGCGTCAAATAGAGGAATTTACTTTTATGTGGTTGCACGTGCAAACCGGATGCTTCACCAAACCGCTTCACAATTTGCATTGCCGTTGTAATTTACCCTGCTCGTCTGAAAAAATAGTAGAGTCATCGACGAAAGCCGATAACCTATGTTCTCAAGCGTTAGTTAATCGAATGCCTTAAGATTGAGTGAGAGCTAGTGCTAAAGGTTCGACAGCCAATATGAACAGAAGTGGTGCCAACGGGCAACCCTGACGTATCCCAGATATAACTGGTAGCGGCTTGGAAAATTGCCGTTTGACGAGAAATTCCGCTGTGGTACCTTCGTGTAACCTCTGTATCAAAGTAATAAAGGTCTCCGAAAATCCAAATCGATTGAGTACTGTATATAAATAACGGCGATCCACGGTGTCATAAGCTTTAGCGAAATCGAGAAAAGGAATGCCTGGACATGCTGTATGATCGGAGCCTGTGAAATGTTTCAAATTTGGGTCATGTAGAATTGCCATCAACATTGCTACCGCTTTGTCCATCCTACGACCCATCGCAAAATCTTGCTGCGTATCTCCAATAAGTTTTCCCAAAAAAAGTTGTAGTCGAAAAGCCATAATTTTTGCTAGAATTTTGTAACTGGTTTGGAGAAGGGAAATTGGTCTATAGTCAAGAGCGTTGGACGAGTCCCCCTTTTACCTAAGCGGGATAACTAATGCCTGAAGAAAGGCCCTTGGAAGATTTTCCCCGTTCAGAACCCGATTAAAAGCTTCAGTTAAAATAGGGCTGAACGTTTCTGCGAAATCCTTATATAGGTCATTACCCAGCCGTCTGGGTCTGCTGCTTTCCTCCTTTCTAATCCATTAATCGCTTGTAGGAACGTCAGATTCCAAAATTGGCGCTACTAAATCATCGTTGTTCGAGAGAGAAACTTCCGATCGGTGGGTACATCAAAAATACTAATCGAAAGTTTGCAGCCCTTGATGGTGGGGGTTTTATAAATTTGCGGGGGTGGTTGTCTGAAAGCTGCTTGAGTCGGTATTGGTGCGCCTTGCGGCATTGGAGTACCTTGCGGCATTGGACCACCATGGTTTCCATACATCGGTTGCGGTGGAACTCTAAATTCTGCAGGTGGTGGAGCAACATGCTTTTCATTCGGTTCCTTCCAATGTTTAGTTGGGTATGTTTTCTTCTCAGGTGTACTGTCACAGGATGCCATTCGCATCCGAGTACCAAGCATCATTGAGTTATTGAAACCATACTCGTCTATATTGATTCGTGAACTCTCCAATTTCTCCATTCGCTCAGCTAGTCCTCGAATCAACTTCAATATTTCTGCTCCTTCAGCACCTGAACATGTGTCTTTTTTCTCCTCACGACTATCACTGTCGACGACATTGTGGCCTTTTGGGCTCATAACCTTTTCAAAAGTATCTTATCCATGTTGCAGTAGGAGCTTATGCTTTAGCCTATTTCGATAATTCAGCAAATTAACACGAATATACTTGCACTCGATCGTCGAATCTTGTATCTTACTATATCAAGGTATAACAGGCGACGTAGCTACCAAGTCAGACGTAGTGATGAAAGTCGAACACAGGGACTTCATTAACCTAAAACTTCTTACTTGAAATCTGTATATAAAATGAACCACTGTAATTTCGCCCAATGAATTTCAACTGTGTCTTTTCATCGTAAATCACATTCAAATTCCAACACTCCTTCCGAGAATACCGGAGTTCCACATCAACGTAAATGAATTCAGATTTCCAATTTGCATGCATATCCATAGGGAAACCCATCGTAAGGCCGTAGACAACTTATTTCAGACCAATCTTCATTCTCAACTCCGTAACCCTTGGCGCATGCAATGTAGGTCAGCTATCATGTCTCCACTCGCAGCATGTTCCGGCTTAACCCCTCCTTTTTTCGTAAAGTCCTTCAGAAACTTTGTTTCTAATTGTTGCTATTATGTTAGTTACATAATGATGAAGATTTACGGTACATCGCTATATTTGGAGTGAAATGAATTCGGCCATTACGACTTTATTTTGGGGTAAGTATATTTCAAAACTACTCGTACGTTATCTAGAACTTTGAAGTAGTACGTCTCAACACTTCGCATGCATATTGATAAGGTAGCAACTAAATCACTTCTTAATACACATTTTATTAAGATTTTTTAACATTACATAATACACTTTTCATTTTACACTAAATAACGCAAGACGACTCTTCGGCCTGAGCACTTCTCGGTATACTGGTACTAGCAAACCAGTATACCTCGCACTTGCATACGCTCCCAGTGAACACTAAGTGGGCACAAGTAGCAGTAAGTCTTTCCTGCACTTTATACTTACTTTTACTTCTCAGAATGGCCGCGAAGACGAAGGGCTCGTGACAAGGAACTCGTTTTTAAATGGCGTGCCACAATGTTGCAGTGTTGAGACCCCTCTGATTTACATCGATATACTCCTACTGTTGTGAAAAAGGCCGCTAAACCCGAGTCAAATTCAAGCTAAATTTAGGATAGCTATAGCATACTGGTGGAGTTGCTCTTGGAAAGTCTATTTGACACTCCTAGTATCTGCTACAGAGTGGATTTTTTAGGGGTTATAGCAGGGGTTGGCGTGCTACCTGAGCTTGTTCTTAATTTTATCGCGAACAATAATTAATAGTATGAATTAACAACACAGTCGAAGAAAGCAGCGTCGCACGAGCAATGTGTTCCAAGGCGACTCCCGTTCGATGTGAGTATCGACAAAGACAAATAAAGCAATTTAATATGTAGACATGCAATGACTAAAAAGTATATTGATTGAACAATAATAATCTATCAGAACGCATGACTATCAACGGGATTAAAGTAGAAGGTCAGATGAATAACTATCCGTAGAGCGCGAATAACGGTGCAGCCGCGCTGCTCTCCCATCGAAGCAGTGCCATGGCGATCTGGTATTTCCAGATCGTGGCATGTTTGGCACTTCGACTATTGAGCAAATTTCCACCAAATGATACGTCACAGCCTCGCACTGGCGACCCCACGATTCTTTCGTCTGTGCTGTCGACAGGTGGGTCAGTAATCATGAGCCAGTAGAACATTTCCATCCACTGGACATTCGGATCATCGTCATCTTCGACACACACCGCAGGATTATGCGATCGAAAACAAATGAGATAGCCATTCGTAAGTCTGATTCGAAACAGCAAAAAGACAGTGCGAAAGATTGGCGCTGAGCTTCCTTCTTGCAGATCACGTCGAATTAAGACCGTGTTGTCATTAATTTTTTGCAAAATTTCGAGTTTTTGCACGGATGAGTAAATATTGTGATAGAGACCAAAGTCACAATACATTTTCCAACTCTTTTCCACTAATTCATGGCTTCCAATCGTATCAATTCGTTTCGTAAAATTGAATTGCACACGTCCGTCAACTGTAATCCGTTGATGATGCGTCCATCCCATAGTTTTTTTATCTTCGTCCAATTTTTCCATATTTTTCATTGTCTGAAAAAACGATGTTGCTTGTTCATGAGAATCAATCATGATTTTTCTCGCTTCCTCGTCTCCTAGTGGCTGAAAATGGATTGTCCCAATTGACAATCGCGTACTTAATTGTCGCGAAATGGCAAAATCGTCTTGCAATCGTTGCAATTGTTCCCCTAACGTATCATAAACAAGACATTGTTCACGAAGTCGTGCGTTTTCTTGCCGTAACCCACGCACTTCTTCAATCGAATGGACAAACTTTTTCATTAACACGTCACGAAATGATTGCTCATTGAATGTCATCCAGTCGTGTTCTTGACGATAAATTCGCACCATTTCACATAGCTCGTTTTCCAAGTCGTCATTTACCTGGCGTAACCCTTTGCGTTCATTTTTCTTCCGGACACGGGACTGGCGCACGGTTTCGCAATGTTTCAGTCGTTTAAATTCCGCCTTGATCATTCGTTGTTTCGCATCTGGGGGTAGATTACCAGTCAATTGCACAATACGTTCTTCGACTTCTTTCAAGGTCACTGTAACTGGCATGGGTGCGAGCATTATCGTCGAAGGTGAAGAAGATATGGGCAGCATGTTTGTCTATGCGTAACTGAATGTGCCCTCAATTAAGTTGACCAATGATACTTGAACAAGATCGAGGCGACCGATAAAGTTAGTAACGAATGAGTCAGAATGCCAACGTCTACGACAAGCAGGTGGCGTGGAAACTCGACAGTCAGTTCAAGGTGAAGATGAATAGTTGTGTGATATGAGTATCTGTGATCTTGTTCGCGACTGACTATGTTGCGTGCTGAAGCTTGCGATGAAATCACAGGAATTGCGGGCCCAAGACGAACACGACTGGACGTTTTCTCCTAAAGTAAATAATTGACTCGTCCTTTACATTACTGAACTCTCAATTCAATTCTGACACTTTCATGGGTACAGACAACTGAGCGTATGCCAATAAATTTGACGACTAATAAAAAAGTAGTACGAGATAGCGATGTGGAGACGACGTTACTTCATCCGACGGAGTCACAAGAAACGTCGATTCAATTGCATCTTGCACGATATGGACAAGCTCGGGAACAGGCGCTTGAAGCGCAACACAAGTGAAAATTTGCATACATGTTACAGAATGTTGTGTGTCTGTGTGCTATTTAACTAAGTTAATGTGCTGTTAGACTACACGGAACGACACAACAAACAAAAGACTATAGTAAAGTCACG
>MIQA02003731.1:0-50657 GCA_001887855.2 Sclerospora graminicola | reverse complement strand
CTAAGACAGGAGGAACAAAAGGGCGGTCCAAAAGCAGCAAGTCGCTACAAGGTCTAGACTCGTCTGTAAAGGATGAAAAAGCGTGGGAAAGGTAAACTTCATTAATTCAAAAATCCCACCCAGTTTTTGACGTGGACTAATGGATCCAGAGAACGTGCAACGCTAGTTGCCATTATTGACGCCCAACGTCAAGAATTGGCGCAACGAGAACAAGCGCAACAAGAAGCAGTGCGTGTAGCAGAACAATTTGCCGCTGCGACGCAGGCGTTTGAAGAGCGTCTTCTTGCGGTCGAGTTATCTGCAGCAAAAGAACGTGAAGAAGTGAAGCGTCTTCTAGCGTCTCAAGCGGCGTCCACGGACCTCATTCTCACGTCATTAGGCATCAAACGAAGCTCCACTTCCAGCAGCAATTCACGTTAACGTTACGATTAATATGGGACAAAAAAGACGGCGGAAAAGTGTACGACACACGAGTAAAATTGATTTTATAGCATAATACACACATTCCGGCTTGCGTAATCCTCGCCCCTTTTTATCAGGTTTGCCATTCCGCTCGCTCGATTCCACACACAATCACGTTCACCATGTCGATCTCAAAAGCAAGCCTTTTGTTCCACTGTGTGTTCTCTTACCATGACGACGGTAAGGTAAAGAGTGGACTGACCATCATACTTTCCCACTTTAACACAATCGACAGCGTGTTCATTGCGAGCGTCGCGACTGATTCGTGGTCGCCATTGTCCATACAGCCGCCATATTCCACTCGACTGCCTTCCTGACCGTACGTTTCGCCACTAACAAGAGGTTCAAACACAAACCAGCCAGACAACTCGGTCCATTGCACCGGTTTGCCCTCTCGACTCACGCAACTTAATGCAATGTCAGTGACACGATCCGGTGTCACTGACTGTACACAAATGAGAAACCCTTTCCGAGTCCGGACACGGAACAAGAGGTACACACAACGGTAGATCTTGGTCCCATCTTCACTCTGTGACTCTCGTAGCGCCACGATCGTGTCGTCATTCACGCGCTGTAAGATGCGGAGCGTCATGAGGCCGCGAAATTTCGACTCGGTACACTCAGGATCCGAAAAACATTGCCACGTGCTTGTCATTAAGTGCAGAGGATTCTGTCCCGGAAATTCTTTACGTAGCGAAAAGTTGAGACTCGTTCCATTGCACAAACGTTTGTCTTCCCATCCCAAGACACTCGCTCCCGTGCTAATGGCTTTGCCACTTAAAGAAAACGACAAAATGGAGCGATACATTTCGTTCACAAGCATTGTCGACTCGCTGAGCTTCAGTGGTTTAAAACCCAGTTCTTTCCTCATTGCCACAGCAAGCGTCGGCTTTCCAGTAGACGTTGTACCCGGTAAAACTGGACGTGGTTCGTTATAAAACGACGCTTTGGTCTTTTGCGTTGCGCTCAGGGGCGAGACATCGCAGCCAACCGCGAGCATGGACAAGGGCGGCGACGACGGCGTCTCACCGAGGACTGAAACTCTTGAAGACGTTGTGTCTGAGTCGGTGTCGGAGTTATCTGATTCATCAGAAGAAATGGACGCTGCTTTGTGAGCCAAAACCACTATATTTGTGGCAAATTGCTGTCGATCATTCAGCAGCAGGCGCAGTCTCGCTGCTTCATCCCCCAGTTTCCTTTGCTCCGTAGTGAGCCACTCGAAGCGTTGCTGAATCTCGTCTTTGATCGGGCTCTTTGACGTCAAAAACGCTTGTAGATTCTGCTTCGAGAGCGACAAGTTGCCCAGTTTTTCTTCCAGTTCTTTCACTGTATCTCGTAAATTCTTAAGTGTCGCCTAAATAAGAAATGAAAAATCGTCAACATTTGAAGGGGCAATGTACCTAACGTCTTAAAAAGGTAGTACCCTTTTGTGGTTCTTTACCTTATTACGGTGGTACGCTCGCTTTACGACTTCCCGATGTCTCTCACGTCGCTCAATGGCTGAGAGTTTTCCCTTGGGCACTTCTTTGCCTCCTTCGCGCTTCTTCTCGGTCATTTTCTTTGTCTGCTTCTCTTCCGACGGAAATGATGTCGTAATCACGTCCTCCACTTCCATGCCCTGCGATGTCGCTAAAGCCTCGGGAGGCTCCGTCATGAGTAAAAGATCCATCAACGCTTGATCCTCGGCATTCCAATACGTCGGCATAGCGTCAAAGGGAAGACACGGAAGCTCCGGGGTCGCTACCTGCATGTCTCTTTTCTTGGTCTGGTTAGAGAAAGACAATCACACTTGCGAATTTGTTGTCTGGTGTCGACAGAAAAGAAGAATGGATAATGCCACTTTTTCGAATACATGTATAGCATACGAACGACAAATGTGTTTTTTTTACACATCGAATTTGGAAGTTGATTTGCCGAATGGCTGACGTGTAAATTTAAACGATGACTTTTTTTCGAATTAGAGGGTGTACACATGCATGGCTGTGTGAGAAGGTTCCATTATTGAAAGGGATGTCGAGCAGGCATTTACGTATGTTACAGGGAAAATATCAACAGGTGTAAGCATGAAAAAAAATACGGGAGAGTTACATCAGTGCATGGAAATTGAATGGCTACAGCTGCGTCATAAGAGTAAATTGGTAGACATCTTAACAAGTGTTATACTGTCAGTGTGACTGTACCGCAAAAGTCTGATCCTGGCAGTGGCAGCCAATCAAATCAAGGATTGGCACAGTTTTTGACATATTTTTAGCTGCTATCACAAAATGAGATTTTCATAGTAGTACCCATATTGGGGATACCTTCCATTGATAAAGTGGGTATACCCATTAGTCGCCACGTTCAGAAGCCTCAGACTCACTCCAATGCGTCACAAATGGGTAGCTCGTTAGCCTTATGTTTTGTAATCTTGTCCGTATAACTTCGGTGAACCAACATAACTAAGTTAAATAAATATCCTTTTTGCCAATAGGTACAAAAAATAAACAACTGCTTTGTAACTTTAGATGTTAAAATGTCACTAGTACCTTAAACTGATAACAAAAAATAGGCTAGTCGACTTTTGACAAGCTTTGTTGCTGCTTTTGAGACCCGTCAAAAACGACTTTGAGCAAGACTTGAGGTTGTATGCCACGATACTAGACTTGGTCGTGATAAATGCTCGCGTATTGAGCCTGATGCTGCTCCGAAAGGCAGTGGGTCGCATCTAATCGTCCCAGAATGATATAGTGCGCCTCATTATTCAGTTCATCTTCATACATGTTCGAATACAGCCAATCCAATATCTTCAAATGCGACACCACAAGTCGGTCCAGATTGCCATGGAAAGTGCCTGAAATGGAATTCTCCAGCGGTACCACTCCAAACGTCATTATTCCTCTCTCTACGGCCTCCATCACGTCCTGATGAGGGAAACCCCTACTGTCATAAACACATCACGTTTCAGTGCCTTGGCAGCCTTCCAAAAACGCGCCTTCTTTTCCTGGAAACCTACAAGCACGTAGTTTAAGGCTTCCGTTGTGTCTGCTCGTTTGTCTTGCTTTTCTTGCTCTTCAGCTCTTGTTCATTTTCATTGTCTACTGCTGTCCACTCTTGACGTTTCCGAACTGTTTTCTAACACCTGGAAACTGTTTTGGCTTAATCAGAAGTTTCGCTTCTGTCTCGCCATGCGCCGACGCTGTAACGATCGACGTTGAAGTAACGAGCTACAGCTGCTCTTTACATATTGTCGCTTTCCTCTAAAGTAGGTATGCACTTCTTGCTCGCTGGCGACGCATTAACAGTAGCACCGGATACTATTACTTCGTAGCTATTACATGTATTAATATATCAGTAGCAACTGACACACAATGGAATTGGACAACGTATGAAATAAGATAAATAAAATGTAATAGGAATAAGTGCAACCACAGGGCAACGTAAAAAAAATGAAATAAGATAAATAAAATGTAATCGGGATAAGTACAACCACAAAGCGATTAGCACTGAAAACACTTGGAAGTCGCAGCTCGGTTTAGCTTTTTCTTCACTTCTATCAGCAAGTTCATGTCAGGCAAGTGCTGCAGATTGGGTGGGTTGTCCTTACTGCTATCGCTAAATACAAAAATGCCCGTTTTGGCCAGCAATGTCAATGCCGCGACCAGGAACTGTAACAATAAGGATATCGAAGCCTTTACTACGCCGGCTACGCAAAATTGGCTCTCAGTACCTACACTGTATTGTGCTCCACGTAGTGACGCTATTTTTCGCGCTGCTGCTCCTCAGTTAGCACAATTTCTTTGCCGTTTTCATTTTTAGGCCTTATTTCGGGTAATTTAGCTAGAAAGGCAGGTGTAAATCATACTAGTACATAACACCATTTATATTTGGGGTGGGATAAATTTCACTACTAAAATAGACCGGACAACTATGAAGAGCACCCCGGACAACATCGGCACGGTCGATCGCATCATTACGCCGTTCTATGCTCAAGCTCTGGAAACCCCCATGACAGTCGCTCAACGGATAGATACGGTATCAGGGCGACTGAGCAATGGTGCGTCCATTACCTTCTGGTCTTCAGAAATCGGAGACGATAATGATAATTGTGAGCTACTTCCCACTTTTGACGCGTGTTTGCGAGCCATCATATCCGCAGCAGACCGAATGATGGATCTAGAGCAAGAGCCATACAGTCTTGCTATCGCTGTTGCCTACGATGAATGTCTGGATATTGTAACAGCAGCGGTGAATCACATGAAGGAAATCAAACTGTGCGATCTTTCAAACGAGTATGTTCTTGATGCCGATCGAGCAATTAATACTATCCGTGAATTATTGCGACCAAGCCCACCCGTTCGTCGAGCTCTTCAATACTGACCTCATTTTCATCAACGTCCATGTAGTTTACGATGTACTAATGCACTTTCTCGTATTTTACGGTTTGGGAAATGCTAACCCGTACCCACTTGCCGTGCACACGCACAATGTTTCTCTTTTTGGAGATAGATTAGGCAAGAAACAATAGAGTTATAGTTGAAAAAATCTGGAAGAAAGTGAAAGTTGGATATTCATAAAACAAAAAGTGATAGTAATAATAGAAGTGCATCACTATGATACTTGAACGCTTCGCTTTTCGTCGCATTGAAGTGTGGCAGCAGATGCGTCACAAGTCACCGCTTTTTTAACTTTGAGTGCCAAAGCATGACACGGTCCAGTGAATCGCGAAGAACGTCGAGCACTTGAACGCGAGAGGCAGCAGAATGAGCTGCATTATCAGCTGAGGATGTTGTTTTAATGATATACCAGTGAGCAAGGTTTTCAAGAAGAACTCACGAACTTGTCGAAGTTGACATGGATTATATTTACCCTGATCTCGATGATTGGCTTAAACGAAAAATCAAAAGATGATGGATTACACGATAGAGACAGTGATACAAATTATCACCAAGTTGCTTCAAAGTGTTGATAGGAAAGGAATGATCGAGAGTTTCCCAGCAATGTCACGAAAATGTACGGAACATTTGGAAATTGGTTTTAGACGTGGAAGATTTCTCTTCGCTTAGAGAAAAACAACCGAGCCGACGATTGAAAATATCCAGGAGCCATTAAGCGATGTAGTTATGATACAACTCTTTGTCACGCAAACGAAGAGCGCGATTTGGATGGAAGTCTTGAAGACTAAAAACAAGATAGAGACAAAGCCACAAATGTCTCAATCCAGTCACTTGCCAAAAATTCTTCAATGCAGCTTTTGGTCAGTCAAATTTGCCCCATTGCGCTCTTCAGCAGATGCTGACGAGCGCAATAGAACTTATTAGGGAGTCCCCCGTCCAACCTTAATTGCCGAAAATACACCACTGAATTTTAAAATCCCCGAAAACTGAATCAAATTCGGTTTGTATACCACTTTAAGGTATCCCCGATTATCCCCACCGGAGTTTTTTATCCTCGGGATAATATAGATAACAAATAGTGTGGACCACAATTTAATATTCAGTGAATCATTCTATCAGCTTCTATGCGGTGATGCAAAACATAAGGCTGCTTTTTAGACCCCCCTGCATTGATTGACTCTCCCCCAAGTACTAGTGAAGCAGCTACACATATGATACATGCTCGTCAAATTTCTGTCTTTGTTTAACGGCTTTGTTTCCCACCCTTTTAGAATTCGTCGTTACCTACTGATGAGAAGATGGTAGATACATTCTTCTTTAAAGGCTTCACGATGGTAAATCACCATTGGTAATAAAAATAAAAAATCAGTTAGCCCCTTTCAAGTAGGAAGGGTTTAGGGCTATCAAGATACCGAAAATGACAAGACACCAGGGTCATTAATGGACCCGGGGCCGACACCGAGCAAATGCTCGAAAGACCCACTTCTTCATGTTCACGAACGAACCTCAGACCGAGGAATCGTGGATGAGATTGTGGAGGAATCCAAACGTTCAGACGTTGACTACTCGTCTCAGGAGCAAGCGACGGATGAAGGGATGTATGAGGTAAAGATACCGGTATCATCGGTTCAATCAGAGGTTGAAGCGATGGAAGTGGATACCGGTAGTCCGCCGGTATAGGTAGAGACAAATAACAACCAGTCTGACGGGAGTATATCGGTCGGTGTACGGACAGCAGCACCGTCCGATATACTCCAAAAAATAAGTACACGCATGCAGGTGATGAACAGTATGCAGAGTTCGTCATCACCCGCAGGAGAGCAAATGACGCTCATACAAAGGTCACAGAGTGAAAACAATTTAGGCATAAATTCATCACCGGAACAAGCACCAGTGGAAGAGCCGACGTCCCTTCACACGGAAGCAACAAATATGGCGGAGGCGTTAAAAATGGCGCTGGAACACACGCCAAATACGAAGCCTACAGTTCAGTCATGGAAGGACCTTATGCAGGAATTGTACAATTCAATTTTTGTAAAGGCCAAAGGCCCAATGTCGCGGCTGTCAGAAGCGGCACAACGTCTACCAAAGTTGAAGACACAAGAACTGGAAAGACTTGTAGACTTGTTCGAATTATTAGTCGTCAAAAACAAGCACGATTGGAAGGTGTGGCGTCAGCAAGTGATTGCTATGTCGTTAGTTGCTCAGCGGTCAAATCAAGCGTTGGAGATATTATTGTGGAAATTAATTGGACAGGAAAACGTGAAAACAGCAGATAACCAACCTCAACCGCTCCAAGGCTGGGTTTCCAAAGTGACCGGTCCAAAAGAACAGAATGGACAGCCCAAAAGTAATCCGAAGACGTTCCTGTTTAAAACAGACATATTCTCGCCGGAACAAATTTTGCACTTGCGGGCGATTTGTGAAAAGGAATATGGTAAATTTGCACCATTGCAAATCAGGCCAGGTACGGTGGATGAGTGGTAGATTGTACAGGGTCTGGTAGAGGGCCATATTGTGGCACGCCGGTTACCGCAATTTATCAAGAGAATTATGAAACTGGAAGATCAAGTACGCCTTGTGCATACGATCAGACCACAGGTGGAAGGCTGCTTGACAATGGATTTGCGTGGGGAAAGTCCGATCAAAGAGGCTTTTCTTAGTACGAGGAGCATACAAGAGAGTATAGCGACAGCAGCGACTACACGAGGTGCTGGAAGCCCAGAGCTTTGGAAAATGGTAGCACAGGTGAAGAACATAAGCTACAATGGCAGTAATCATATGCTATACTTCCATTTTTTCACAAGGGAAATGGCGAAAAAGTTTGCAGGGGAAAAGGTTCCCTTTCCCCGCTATGACCATGTGTTACAAAATCTTCATCAAGAACGTCGACCAAAGGGGAAGACGGTGTGGGATAAACAAGTTGATGAGAACGGAGAAGGTTTTGGGCAACAAGCATTTTATTCGTGCATTTTAAAGAATGTAACAAGGGCGGTAGATTTGTTGAAATTGACGGGATTTTTACGTTCATTGTTGGGTATGGAGTTCCAGTTAGATGACTTGGATAAAAGTGGTCCGTTTTCCGAAACGTCCACTCTGTGGGAGTTCATTGTAGCGGCAGATACCTGTCCACCGGTATTGGAAGGTGTCAAAAGGATTTTATGGTGTAACATGATGATCGTCGTGGAATACCCAACTATGAAAGGGCGTAAACAGTGTTTGAGATGTGGAGAAGTTGGTCATCCAATGCGGAAATGTCTGACCCCATTGGATGACCTAATCAAAACTAACTGTATTCAAGTCACATCGGCAGCACTCGCGAAATTAAAGCTGCCGGCAGCAACATTTCGTAGCATGGAAGAATTGAAGGAACAAGTGGAAAGTAATCGTAAAAGGCAGGATCACGTGAAACAGGACATCACAGAAGGCCCTGATACTGCCCAGACGGATGTCAGTTCTGAACGTGAGCAGACTAAACAATCCAACTTCAACAAAGTAGACCAGGAAGATTTACGGAATGATACGACTGAAGCTCAGGACTCAGAACGTGAAAAAGATGCCACCTCGTGGATTATGGTAACACACAAGAAGAAACCGGATAGTCGTCCTAATTTGATGAAGGCTCCTTCGTCAGAAGTAGTAGCCAAGAATGAAAACAAGCCAAGTATGGATAGAGAGAGGCACGACTCCGACCAAGTGAAAAAAACGCCCCGGAAGAAGTCAGGACGGAACAGTAAGAAATCTCCAGAAGATATCGTACAGAAGAAAAACACCGCCTCTTTAGTGGTGGAAGGCAAGTTAAAAAAATCAATACAACTGCTTATTGAGAAAGTCCAACAGTTAGAAGGGGAGTTGGACTTTACTTGGTTGGAGACGATGAAACGACCCAGTCCTAACACTACCAAAACGATGACAGATCTTTTAGCAGCTTTATCACTACGGGTAGTACAGACTCCCGCAACTGGTAATTGCCAGTTGTACGCGGTCTGTCAGGCGTTGACTTCATCAGTTTTGAGTGGAACTTTATCAAGTATATTGGAACAATTAGCAACGCACATAAAGGAAGGAAGTTTGGAAAGAGCTCTGATGGATTTTGATATCAAATATCCTCCAGGAATTAGGAAGGAGACACTTCTTGGATTAGGAAGAGGTTACCCAAGAATTTCAGCAACGGAATCAAAGAAGGCATTCCAGCTATATCTTAAGGAATTTGCTCAGAGCGGTTCCCAGCTATCGGATGGGGTCCTATGACGACATGGAGGAGCAACGATACTTTAGCAAGTATCAGTACGCTCCTACAAAAAGACATATATGTCATTAGTTCGCAGGCGACAGGACCGCCTGGAGTTTTACTATTCACGCCGGAAATTCGTAAAGTTAATTTACGAAGTTACGCTATGCGTGGGGAGTACCCAATAACTCTTGACGCTTTTATCGAAAAAGTGACGGAACAGTGCGGCCACGCGGCAGCAAAACACGACGATAAACTTCCCCCTAGTGCTGCACTTCAGAGAGCAACATTACTCAGCACTGTTATGGGGGCAAAGGGCCAAAGCATATATTGAAGATGAAATAATGGAAGTGGTCTCTAGTGAAGATGATGACTTTGAAGATGTGAAGGTGGATGCATAAACGGAACGGGTAAAGGAGAACAGTGAGGTGGAAAGTCAACACTTCACTCCACTATTATTAAAAAACACCTCTGACAAGAACACCATCTTGCGAACTGAAGTAAAAGAAGAAAGAGGCGAAAAGACGGGGTCGCAACCATCTCAATTTGGTAATCTTTCGCCATGGGATCCAGATGGATGGGAGGGCGATATGGACGAAATTTTTGAAAGACTGGATGGACCAACCATCCATCACGATCTCAAATGTGAGATTTCTCAAATCCTTGCAACAAAGGATGCACGAATGGGTGAGGTGTTACATTTTTTGACCGAAACAGTCACCAGGTTATCACTTCCAGAACAAGAGCAGCTCCTGAAAGCAGACTTCACTGATGAACAAACAAGGGATGCTTTTATGCAACGCTACTGTATTGCAGAACCGGTATTACATCAGTGGGTGAATAAAATCTGGCTGACCTCAACGATTCCCCCCCGCTATTGGTAGAACACTCTGCGTCTAGTTCAGAATATATACCAACGGACGTATCGGCAAGCCAAGAAGGGATAGACTCTAACGAAGAGCCAGATGACTATAGCAACAAACGAGTATACAGACGGAACCAACAAGACAATGAACCAGAACAAGAACCTGACCAATGTCTTCAACGGGAACTAGTTGACGACTTCGAGAAGAGTGACGAAGAACTAGACAATGATGATAGAACGCTAGAAGAATGTCAGCATATGTGGGATAGCATTCAACCAGCGTCGGAAAAGAATACTGGAATAATCTTCCCGAAAGCGAATTCGAGGAAATCAATCTGGATGAAAGCAGCCCAACACGAATCTAACCGAATTTTACATTTACTGAAAGATGTTCCTGGGGCATATCACATTTTGGAGAGCATCGATCAGTCTGTCTTGGTGGAATTGACGAAATTATGGCGCGAGCAGTGCTGGATGCAAATGGTATCACTAGGAAAATTGCATGGCATGAACGAGATCCCGGCAAGATGGTTCGAAATCTGGGAAAGCCGGTACAACCAAGTCGCAACTCCAGCAGCCAGGGTTGCAATCATGACAAGTTCCCAGGAGTGGACACGCCTGCGGAAGGCCAAATATGGTGGAAACTTATTGGTTAAATTACTGGCACCAAAGCAGATGTTAAAACTTGCCAGAAACTTACTTTGCGCTCACCTTTTTGCCGAGAAACTAGCAGCTTTGTTGAGTGAAGATCATCATCCAGTGGACTCGATTGTGACAATGTTACAAAGACATTTCAAGACCAGTACTCTGATACCGGGATACTCAGACAAAGTGCGAGCAGTGGAAATTGGAAAAGAAAAAGCGTGGAAGTACATTACTCTCTACATGCAATCGGAAGTACCTCCAAGAGTCAAGCGAACGGATGGCAAGATTATCGTTTCTGAAGATTCCCAGCAGGGTGCCCAGTACTAAGGGCTCCTCAACAGGGAATCTTCCAAATCATGGGTATTTTCACCTTGTTCAATCCGATGTATATGCCAAGTTGAGGACCATGCAAGACTTAGAATATCGATCGGAAGTTACGGAAGAGATGGACCGAAAGAGACAACAAACGCCTCACATTATAACGCAAAATATCAGGGGTTTCACGAAGGAGTCCATTCGAGACTGATGGTGGCATGGAGGTCGGGAGTGAAGGATTCAAAAGCTTATTTTACTCTGATACAGGAGACACATATGTCGTCCCAAGAGGAATATGAATATGCAGTCACGTTGTGGTCACAACTATGGGGCAAATCATTGCAACCGACGACTACTGAATTTTCTTACTGGAGCAGGTTTCCACTAAAACAGGGTGGAGTTGGTTTTTAAGCTAGACCAGATATTGCTGAGGATGTTCGACCATGGATGCAACACAGATGGTCAAACCGTTTCATTGCGATTGAATGGAAAGGGTCAGTAATTGCTAATGTGTACGGACCATCCGGAGATGCAAAACTACAAGAACAATTTTATTCGGACCTCTGTGATTTTATCCCAAAAAAACCACTGAAATTTATTATTGGAGGGGATTTTAATTGCGTAGATATGCCGGTGATTGATCGCATGGGAGGAACAAGGTCACTACGCCCTGAAAGTTTGAGTTTACAACGATTTGTGCAAGACAGACGGTTAGAAGATGTACGAATGCTCCTGGGTTCGGCCCTAGATGATATACACTTAGATCCAATTGACCACTTCACATATTGGAGAGGCGGTCAAGCCAGTCGAATTGACAGATTTTACGTCTCGGAGTATTGGATGTCGTGGGTCTCCTGGGTGGATGTATCGCTTCCCCAGGTTTATTCTGATCACAACCAAGTGACGTTATTTTTGAAAGATCCAGCACCCACTCAGAAAAATGGAAAACATCGCGTTTCGGTATACCCATTTAAGGGTTCGAGAGATTTAATTTGTAAACCGGCATTCGTATCCCCTCTGACGACGTATGTGGGCCGTGTCAGAGCAGCGTCGGATTGGGATACATGTGTATCAAATACCCTAGATCTTTTCTTCTTGACGAAGCGGCGAATAGCGAGGAGGAGGAAGAGAAGAATTCATCAATTGAAAAAGCTGGTCTATGACAATGCCACGTCCAGAACACAGCTAATTGCCGAAATCTCAAACTCGTTGACACAAGAACGAAGATTTAGAAAAGGAAAACGTCTGCATAGAACACTGGATGACGTGCGATGGCTTTTCAAGAAGACAGCTGTTTGGGAGCGAGATCAGACGGTGTCGGACATTTCCAGAGGAACGGGACAGCACTTCATGAGAGCTGACTCCATCCCGGACAAATTTGCCCTGACATGGCGATCAATATTAGGCTGCAGTCACCGGGAGGAACCGGCAAGCTCGCTAAAAGACAGTCTTATACAATTCATGACAATTCCAAACAAAAGGAAAGTCACGAAGCAACAAAACCTGGATTTGATGAGAGAAATTCAAGAAGATAAAATTCACTTGGCGATTAAAAGTTTGGAACGACGAAAGGCGGCTGGAATAGATGGGATGGGAAATTATTTTTTCAAGGATTTCGCGTCTCTAATTTTGGATCCGTTATTGGTGGTGTCTTACGTGGAGTATCCCCACCAATGTCCTTCATGAAAGCGCTGGTCATACCTTTACAAAAAAAGGGAGATTCGAACGACGCACTGGATTATAGACCAATCTCGCTTCTTACAACGGGGTATAAGCTATTCGCTAAAATTTTAGCGCGGAGACTTCAAAGGTTTTTGAACAGGTAATTGGGGATACCCAGCAAGGGTTTGTAGCTGGTAGAAAAATGGATAAAGCAGTTGTTATGATGAAGGCAATCCTGATGAACTATGAACATTCTCAAAAGAAGGAATTGAATGACAGTGCGGGTATTTTATTTCTGGATTTCAGCAAGGCCTATGATACAGTCGATAGGCAGTATTTATTTATGGTACTTTCGGCTTTTGGATTTTCAGAGCAATTTATTGCATTAATGGAGAGATTACATGATGAGACAACGGCAGAGTTTTACGTAAATAATTTGTTCTCACGTCCAATCAGGGTGAGTTCTGGCATCCGTCAAGGATGTCCGCTAGCACCATTACTCTTTATACTGGCAGTGAAGCCGCTAGGACTGGCGATCTCCCAAACTCTAGAATTACAAGGGGTGCAACCATTCAAATTTGACACGGAGGTAGAGCATCGGTTTTCAGCTTTTGTGGATGATTCCACGGTTTTTGTACGGAAAGCATCACAGGTTCCACAAGCATTACAAGTGGTAAAACGGTTTGGACAATTGGCTGGACTCAAAATTCAGCCGGCAAAAAGTCAGTTTTTTTTCCTACAAGCAACCCAAGTACCCAAAAAGTGGTACACGTTACCGGTATTACCGGTAGGAGAATCAGTAAGATACTTGGGGTACCAGTTCGGTTGGACGGATTTAAGAGAGAAGAATTGGGCTCTGAGAATCCGAAGCATTCAACGCCGGTTAGCTACGGCAGCCAAATGTAGCACTGCAGTAGCAGAACGTGTGCCACTATTCAACGCGATCGCACTACCTGCCATACTATTTACGGCGAAGATGTTTGAACCAACTGAAGCGGGGTTACATCGATTGCTACAACTTCAAAAGAACTTCATATGGGGCAACTCGACGAGCACCGAATCATGTCGCCATAAAGTAACCCCATATTTGCTGCTTACACCGAAAGGAGCAGGAGGGGTCGGCCTCATTTCGATCCCGGTGGCAATAAGAGTGCAAAGACTCAAGATTGCTACTCAATGGCTGATTGCGGCCCCAGATTGCTATCAGCGTGCCTGGATCGATTTATTGGAGCCAGCCCATTGGGACCATACCAGCGTACGTTTCACGCCACTCAGAGGCTATTCATTATTTAAAGCAGTGGGTGGAACTCGCAAACAGCGGGGAGTCAATGTGGCAAGAGAGGTTTGTGAATGGTTAGGACCAGATCCGGCGCAGACGTCGGCATTGAAAATATACACGGTACAGTATCTGCCACGATTGCTGGGCATCCTAGAGGAGAAATTGCTTCGGAAGGCTCATACGCTACATCGAGGGGAATGGTTCACCATAGAGATTGACCTGGAACCTTATGGCTTCCATGGGTTATTGCCGGCTCACATGAGGCCGTTTTGGGGAACGTACAACTGGGGAGACAATCCGTGGATTCCAGAAACCAGAGCCCCTGTATTAACGGCGAGAAAATATGATCGGATCCCGATGGTGACAATACGAGAATTAGGGATACAACGACTAACTTCCTCTACTTTTACATGGCAGGTTTTAAGCCTTGGACCAGAGTCCCACACCAGGGCCAAAATAAGCAGGTGGTTGAGCGCAATAGTGTTAGCGTCTCCACGAGTGGGGATTGAATCTAATCTATTACAGGATTTTGACTGGCAGGTTGTGGAGTCGGGACGGCTCAAAGGTGTAAGTCCGGATGGAGCTCAATGGGTGGAAGTAAAACAACAACTGAATGGAATACACTGGAGTATTGAAGCACATAATTGTATGGGTCAAGAATTGGAGGCCGACAGTACTGATCGAACAGTGGTTTTTCGTGCTCACCCGAAGTTCCATTACATTGGATGGGAAATCACAGACTCTATCCCGATATACAAGATACCAGCATCTCTGCGGAACAGTTTCGTAAGCTTTATCACAGGGGCGTAGCGACGGGGTTGGGGGAACTCATGTCTAAATGGAAACGGAAATGTGAAGAAAATGACTGGTGGCACAGTGTCCAAGACATCGAACCGAACCAGGTATGGTCTCATGACAATTTATTAACTGATTATCAGGTTTGGGTTATGTTCCGTATGATTTCAATGCAATTAAACACATTTATCCCGAGACACAAGTACGAAGGAAGGTGTTTATTGGACTCTCGGTGTAATGGGCACAAATCAGATATATTTCATATCATGTGGGATTGTCGGCGAGCAAAAGCGATCTGGCGGAAGCTCCTACAGCAATGGTTAGGAGTGGAGATTACGGCTCAAGAGGTGAACAAGTACCAAGATCATATACTCTACAAGACAGCACCCCCACTAGGTATTTTATTGACTCAGGCGATGATGCACCGAAATGGAAGAACCGATGATGTCTTTCTGGAGTCTTTCGACAGAATCTGGAAGGGTCTATGTGGAATTTTCACGACTTGGCTATGGCAACTACGAAATCAAGTTGTGTATCAAGGCATTGTCAAGGATGAGCACGAACATTTACAGTTCATTTGGGAGCAAGGACGGGCGCAGATAGCAACGGTAGCCGAGTTTGAGAAGGCCAATAGAGATACAAGAGAGGAGGGGATCCGACTTCAAGTTAGTTTAGAGTGCTTATTCCACTATCAGCCAGCACCAGAACCATCTCCATCACCATCTCCATTACCATATCGAGCTTCAAACAAGTGGTTAGCGCCGGTTTCGAGAAAGCTACACGTTTCCCGACCATGTGATACTCAGAGAGTGCAAGTCATAGATTCCATACGTTCTGAGCCTATATTACATACTAGGTTTCATATGTACATAGTAGCTAATAGTTAAGACTAATTGGACTACATTTTACTACTATTTAATGGAGTCCCAAGCTTAATTCCCGAAAATATACCACTGAATTTCAAAAGCCCTTTGTCTACCAAAATCACCAAACTAAATACGGGAGATATACCAGCGAAAAGTTTCATTTCTAGAAATGCCAGAAATCTACCACATCTCAAAATGAAAATCCCGATTGTACACCGGGCTTCTACGACGAGGATCAACTAGGGCTGGGACTGGTCGGGCTCGAAAAAAAAACTCTTTGAGACGGGCGCATGCGTCCGCGCTAGCTCGGTAGGTCACCTGACGACCAACAGACTCGAGGATCTTCTTCAGATCGGCTGGACTAGCTCCTAGGCCGTTATCGACAACGTACTGGCGCACCTCTGGGAGGTGGACGAGGTAGGAGGCCTTGGTCGCACGACTAGCCTTGTGGTCATCGAGGTTGACCAACGTGCGGTCGCATCTGTGCGGTGGACCGACGCCGCGCCCATACGCAAATCAAAACACGAATTCGCAGTAGGCGTGTACACAGACAGCCTTGTACCGGTGGTAGTCGCTGGACACGATCTTGAAGCCCGACCATGCACTTCGTTGAACTCAATGACAGCAGCCTGGATGCTGTCGCGGTCGTCATAAGTTTTGAAGAACGAGTCGGTTGTGTCGTTGTCATCCGACGAATCGCCGATTGAAAATGCTCGAGACGCCGACCACTTGATCTCTCGTAGGACGAACGCTGGTCGTCGGTCTCTTGGGCATAGTTGTCGTCGTCGTTTGACGCCATGGACCAGCAAAAAAGGGGTCCCTTCTCTTCTCCCTTCGTTCCTCTCGGTTCCGTTCCTATTTCGGTTTTCACCGCTGGCTCAACCCCCCCCCGAATGCCCTGTCACTGGATAGCCACAGCCCGTCAACCGTACCATCTAGAGACGGGGCTACCATATGACCTTCTTTCGAACCGTGTTAAGGTGGACTTAATGGTTTCTAAGAGCATCGCCACCGGTAAGTCTTAATCAAGGTTTTAACCTATAAACCTCCCGTTAGACCAGATTTAACAGCCACCGGCAAGTCTTATTTCTGGTCGTTACCGCACGAGGTCTTAAATTTAGTGCTATAGGACTTATTTTAAAACCGTGGTTTTAATCAACCAAGCGGGTTCATTGGCCAAAACAATTCTTGCAACAATATGTACATCGAAAAAAAACATGCAGGTGATATAAGTTTTCTACTATAAAATCAATGTCCGTGACGCAAGACAACATGGCTAGCGCTGCTCGTGATCTGACTTCATGTGAGTATATTAATACATATTCATCAATACAATAATGCGCATAAATGATGACTCGTTTCCGTCACTCTCGTTTGTCAATACAAAGCTAAAATAAAGTTGTTTTTATTGTCTCGGAAGCGTAAGTTCTTCCAAGATGTTTTCCTTTTCGTAATGTTGATTCTCTCAAATATAAGCTACGCTGGACACTCAGTTTCTGCAAGAGCGAGATTAGCATATTGCGATCTTAGGCATCACACACAGCGTCCAAACAACAAATTATGCAGCAGCAGCGTCCGAGGCAGCAGGCACTTCACAAGTCTCGACCTTATCAAAAGACACCGACTCATCAAGTTGCTTTTACTTCGCTTGTTGGGTCTCCTCCACTTTTTTAACTTCTACTGCAACTTCCTCGGGAACCACAGCTTCTTCCACATTGGCTTCATCAGCGACATTTTCCTTTTCAGTATCGTTAAAAGCTTCGACGTCGGTCTTAACTTTCTTGGCGACGTGATCATCGTTTGATTCCATATCGTCACGCTCTTGGCGCTTCCTTGAGCCGTCATCAGCCGCAGTCTCAGCGCCTGCATCCTCCTTCTCCGTTGCATCTTCTTCTGTTGTGCCCTTTGGCGTCTCTTCTAACGTCTCGAGCGTATCTGGTGCCACCAGCGTACGGATAAAGGCATTTACCTTGTCAAACTTCGAGCTCGTATAGTCGCCCAGAATTTTTCCGTTTGTAGACACGGAAGTACGGAAAGTTGTCCACTTCCACCTCGTCGCACAGCGAGTTCAGCTCCTCAGCGTTCACTTTGACGAAAGTGGCACTTTCTTCGAGCTCGTCCTGGGTAATAGTGGCTCGTCGGCAGCGTCAAGGGCCGCATTGATACCCGACGAAGCTTTTGCCTAATTACCGCCGGCTTTTCTTACGTACACACAAAATGCGTTAATGTAATTCCCGTTTTTGGAATTACAAGTGTAAACTAAAAATGATTGGCAGATATTTTAAATAAAACTGACGTTAAGCCTTGCCGGTGGAACAAATTCGTTCACACAGGTTTAACGATCAGCCACGGGGTCTTAACTCTTCAATTACGACCTGACGTTAAGACTCACCGGTGGAGATGCTCTAACGGGTCACTTGATAGTACCGACTTACACCTAGCCCGAAGCGAACGACACTTTTTCTGCGCGGACTGAGACTGGTTCCCTAAGCTTGCACCAAAGCGGGATTCGAACCTGCGCCACCTTGACGCAGCTGAGGGGGCTCATCAACTGAACCATTATAGCTGAAATATTTCTCCTTCGTTTAATTTTCAAGTGGTATATATTTTGTATTTTGAAATTCAAAGAGGTATACAAACGGAATTTGATTCAGTTTTCGACCACCCGTCACCGAACTGGTAGATAAAAGGATTTTGAAATTCAGTGGTAAATTTTCGGGAATTAAGTTTGGAAGTGGTATACTCCCAACATTAAAACAGATATTATTGTAATGGTGAGATTTTGCAGTTACAGTTTTTTATCTTGGGTATTGCTATTTCCACCACATCCGCCGAAAAAAAAATCCACCACATCGACGTCCCCGTCGCCCTTCCCCTCATTCGAAAATAACACAAAAAATCCGTGCTGGAAGTGGACCGCGAGGGAACCCCCCCCCCCATTTGCTAACTGGACCGAATCTCCAGCCTACTAGGTAACGCTCATGAGTGCACCAAACTCGTCTTCTTTGTCCTCGTGCTGCTCGCAGCTCCAGCCTCTAGGAGACCACGCAGTCGTTTCTCTGGACACAAACTTGACCTTTGCCAATCGTAAGTCCTTTGTAGATCACGTGCAGAGTTATGGCCGTCAAGCCCGATATGCATTCACTATAAAGCGGTCGGACAACACCCGTGCTTTTCCGCGTGTTGAGCTGCGTTGTGACCTTGCAGGTCAATACAGAAGGCGGCACAGAAGCACTCCTGATCAGCGGCAACGCGTTGGCAGCACACGCCTCATTGGGTGTCCCTGGAAGGCATTGGGGGAGCAGCAGAAGAACAGCAACTGGTCACTGTCTGTGCTCTGCGAGGAGCACAACCACGACCCCTCCACGGAATCATCTGGACATCCTAGTATCAGGCGTCGCACCACAAAAGACGTAGCTATAGTCTACAAGATGACGGCAGCAGGCATACCTGCACGTCAGATATTGCCATCTCTACGTCAGGAAGGCAACGGTGGTTATGCGATAGTAGAACTGGTGTACAATGCGAAGGCAAAAAATCGCCGTGAGCTATTGGATGGGCGGTCGCCGATTCAAGCCTTAGTTGACGACCTTGCTGTTAGCAGCTTCCGCTATGCTGTGCACTGCAACGACAATGAAAACGTTGAGCACTTATGTTTTCCTCATCCGGACTCAGTCGTGCTGGTAGAACGTTTCAACAGCGTCACACTCATGGACTGCACATATATATCGAACAGGTTTTGCATGCCACTTTTGCACATCGATGGGCGATCGGGCCGTAATACGTCCTTTTAAAGTGCTTTCATTATTCTGAGCGGTGAAGACATAGAATCATACACGTGGGCATTGAACCACGTGAGTGTAGTGTATGATGACGGGAAACTGCCTGCGGTCGTTGTCACAGATGAAGATGCGGCCTCGACAACTGTCATCAAACGTACCGCCCCACATGCACGCCAACTGTTATGTCTTTGGCACATAGAGAAAATGTGCTGGCCAGCACAAACAGGCACATCACCTGCAGTCAGCGACACGAGAAGTTTCTCAAGCAATGGACCGATGCGTGCCTTGCAGAATCGTTAAAGCAGTTTGATGAGCGCAAGGACGCCCGTTTGCAGAGTTTGCTGACGTCCCAGCTGTCATCAAATACCTTTCGGACGTCTGGTTTGACCATAAGGAGAAATTGGTTATGGCGTGGACAAGAAACTGCCTGCATCTCGGTTCAACCGCCACCGCTGCCGTGGAAGGCATGCGCGGCACCCTGAAGCGATACCTGCAGATGAGTACTGGGGATTTGTATGGGGCTAGGGAGCGTATCTCGCACTTCTTGAACGTCAGTTCGCAGAGCACCGTGCTGCAGAGGCGACTGAGTGCTCTCGTGTACCGCATATATTTTGGGCCAAACACCTGTATGTTAACTTTATTGAAAAGGTCACTCTCCGTGCGCTCCGTGCGATTGAGCGACTGCGCCATTCCGGACTGCAAACTGCTGCAGATAGCAAAGCATCCCAAATGCCGCGGCATGTTCAGAGCGACGGTGGGGCTTCCCTGCGCGTATGAGCTAGCACTGCTGGTCAGTGGCGATCACATTTCATTAGATTCGATTGAAAACATTGGCACCTCTTATATTCCGCACAGTTGCGTCGTTCCGCCTAGCATTCAAACCGTTTTGAAGCCTTCAAATTAGACCTCCACAAGCCGAGCAGGTCTACTTGAATTGGATGCCAGCACAGCAGGCGATAGGCCATGCGCAAGTTGCTGAGCTTGCATCGGGGATATTGCCAGCTTCGGCAGACCCGTTGCCAGTCAAGGCCAAAAGGCGACCGTTGGCGCAAAGAAAGGCTCAGCCACTTCAACTAAATGTGAACCCGCTACTTTTGAGAGAGTAGTAAAAAAGGGGCGAAAGTGCAGCAAATGTGGTAGCATTGACCACAACAAACAGACATACTCCCAACGCAGCAAGCAGCCACCAGCTTCTCCACCTGCTCCGGAGGAGATGCCTGTGCCGGAAACTTCTATAGTCACTGACTGGGGGACAACTCTTGTCCAGGTGACGGACATGCCTGCTGACGGATATTGTGGGTATCATACCGTGGCACATCACCTCAACTGTGGCGCCGCTACGGATGCGGGTTGGGTTTCTGTGCGTGCCGGTCTGCTATTGATCGCCCGGCTCCATCAGGGATCTTTGAATGACATATTTGGAACAGATTTGAGCAGGATGGGAGCACTTGTCCAATGGCAAGGTGCAGGCATGACGCCCACTTCAACGTGGTTTGGCGCACCAGAGTGTGCTGTACTAACGACAACAATGTATAAGCGACCTGTTGTCATTTCAGACGGCAAAGGTCATGCGACAACGTACCTCCCGTACACAACTGATACTGACAGTATTGTCGAGATGACATTGGTTCACGCTAATGGATGCCATTGGCAAGCTGGTAAGCTGGCTGCAGAAGGTAGTTTGCCACCCTTTGATGCATTGTGGCAACACCATGTAAGCATAGCTCAGCAAACCTTTTGGTTGCTTAGATTGCAGACTAGACTTACTGGCTGGATATTCTGCTGAATGAGCAGAGCTGTAATTGAACAGGATAGCTTGAGCGCAGAGACATGTGTGATGTGGTATGGTGTGGTGAGGTATGGGTGTGGTGGATTTTGTTTTGTTTGTCGGCGGGTGTGGTGAAAATAGCAATACGCTTTATCTTTACCTTCAGTAGTAATTCTGCCGAGATAGATTTCGCAGTGAAGATCAGTTTTTTAACAATCTCTATGATGGGGGATTTACTGTCATAGACCAACAATTAAACAAAAAAGTTGATTGGTTGTTACACTTTGTGACTGGTTGTGGTGCATCCACAACTATTGACGTAACCAGGTCAGGATGGATGAAGTGACGCCAGCAAACGACGCAACTTTACGGCCAATGACGACCTCATGCTCCACCAAGAGACGCTTTCCGATCTTCCTTTTGAGGCCTTACGAGGGGGCGTCATGGGCGCGGAGATAAGGTCGATATGAAACGTCTTCGCTTACCAAATTTTGGAGTGCGTAAGGTCACAGGCAAAACAGCCCACGCGCACTTTAATGGGCTCATTCATAAACACCGACTAAGTGACAAGTGCATCGAGTGTTGAAGAAACGTATGGTGAGAAAGAACAGTTACTTGACGAGCTAGCGTGTCGGATAAACGAGCATCGTCGTCTAGAACGCGAGCGCCTCGACACCAAAAAGACCAAGAACGACAAACTGGTAACGGCCAGTGAGATGGTCTGGATTGCTGCCGTGTCGCGGTTGAAATGATCCAGTGACTGCGCCGCAACGGGTGATGAGCAAAATGATCACAAGTCAAAACGTTCAAAGTTATTCCAACTTATTGAGTTGATGAAAATCGATATGGAGCGTGAAATGGAAGAGCGAGAGGCAGATCAACAAGCGCGCTTTGAACTTGATCGTATGGAGAACGAAAGGATGATGGCTCTTCTTAATGGATTTACTGCGGTCATCCGCCGAGGTGCTAAATTGAAATAAAAACTGATCTGGTTATCATTTTCGCGACATGTTTGGCGGTTGGTGGGACGCATGCATACATACACGACTAAAGCGACAGGTAACATCAGAATCTTTTGTTGCTTTTTAAAATCGACAAACCCCACTGACTTTTCAGCTGGCTAAACGTCCACTCAACAGCCTCACGAACAGAACTTATACGCTTGTTGCAATTGGAGAGATCCGTAGATGTAGGATTTCCCTTCTAAGCGGTTTGAAGGGAAATCAAGGGTTTTGTGCGAATCAATGAAGTCGACGAGCGTACTCTCACGTAACATGACGATGTTGTGACGGCGACCCTCGATGGGGCCCAAGAAATGGATACACAGCGCATCCGGAGATGTAAAGGCTTGGTTATTGAGACAGGGGACACGCTTGTGGCCAGTGTAGACAACACCTTGGATGTCAACGCCATTAGGAGTCGGACTAGGGCGAATTGTTACAATCTTAGTACCATCAATAAAACTGTGGACGACGTCTAGCGGTGCACCCACGTCGGAGACAGCGGTGCAACAGCTTTGAATACGATCCCTTCACAAAACCAAAGGATATTGCGCCACCGTAAGTAAAGAAAGTCGATAATATCCTTGTTTGGGAAGATGCTGAGTGACCAAACATGCTCACGCTGTCGTGGTAGCGCTTCGGAAATGCCAGACTGTTGGCGTCATACAAAGCGCTTCGACGCCCGGGACACAATCACGCTCACTAGTGATAACGACACTAGAGAGATGGAATAGAACCACGAGTTTTTTAATTCCCGAAACGTCGAAGCGAAAGTCAAGCTGACTGTTCGCGTCAGTTAACTTGTCTACTTGAAATCAAACCTTAGGGACAAGTGGCCTCTCTGGATGCTCACGCATCAACTAACAGGCTGCGGTATGGCGACGACCTCGTAGAAGCATATAGAGAAAGACGACATCATTCTCGGTGACCCCCATGAGGATGCCGCGTGGATTTGAGCTCAAGAAAAAATCGAAAAAAATAAGACCACCCTGTTGGATACTAGTTTTGTATTACTGCAACGTTCAGGCAACATATCGGTAACAAAACGTATCGCCGCCGGAACGAACGCTAGCGATAAAATTCGCTCAAAGAAAGACCGGAGATGATCAAACCTGCCAAATTTCTGCTTGAAAAACTGGTGCAATGTTGTCATGAGACGCTCATCTTCGATTGAAAATACTTCTTTGCCTGAGCACTGGCTGCCGATACGTTGTGCGCATTCCACAAAAATGTCGATCGTCACATCGGTTTGCAGCCCGATCTCACTCATTAAATCCAGCCACTCGAGGTTCTGTAGCATTGAGCTGGAAATTGTCCGGGGATCCCATTGTAGTTCGTAGCGTGGACATTAAACTTAGCGTTACCCCGTCACGATGGCCTCTTGTGTAAGACAATGTGCAGAATCTGGTCGCGCTGGGATTCCAGTAGTTCATTAAACATCGTTAATACGTAGATCAAGAGCTTGTTGTCACCCAATCCCGCTATGACCAGTTCCTGGTAAAACGCATTTAATTGTAGGATTGCTCTTAAGAAAGCATTGCTGCAAATTCAGAGGCAGATGCATATCTGACAGGCTAAGATCTGAAGAAACCAAGTCCGCTGCTTATTGAACAGGGTAGATTGCGAACATTCCTATAAATGGGCAGTTGTTTAACTTTTCAAGCTAGATACGGTTTTATCTTCCGTACCTGTTGCAAATGTGACTAAATAAATTGGCAAGAATTACTGCATGTGCCTCGCTTAAATCGTCCTAGCACAAATCCTCCCAAATCGACGCAAAGATTCCGTCATGGACAACCAGACTAACGCCAGCACTACGACAATATCACTTTCAAAATACACAAGCTCCACCATGGCCACATTTAAATCCAGGAAGATAACATGAAGCGCTTCTCGGCTACAGGTCTCATGTGACTGGCCCTCCACCGAATACACAGGAACTGCAAACCCTTCATTAATTTCAGCACTTTCAAGTTTGTTTCGTCATGGTCGTTTCTAAATTAAAAAAAATGTTTGGGAAGTTACATGTTCAGCGTTTTCGTTTCCGAATGAAATGCTTGAAATCAAAAAAGCTCTTGGTGTTGAATTGGAAGCGCTGAAAAATCTGTTCCTTCAACGCTAAGAGCTGGTTTGTTTATCACTGGAGCTTTTACCAGTAATTGATCCAACTTCGCCATCATCTTCACCCTCTCCACTTTCTTCCCCATTTGAATAATTTTCTTCAGATAATGCGTCCTTTTGGTTTTTTGCAGAGATCAGCTCCATCAAGCGTTATATTCAGCTTCGATGTTAGCAAATTTATTTTCCTGCTTTAACGTTGATGCGTGATACATCTCGACAAGTTGGACAGCTGTTTCTCGGACTATTGAGTGATCCCCAAACACAAACAGCCAATTCTATCTTACTAAAAGAAACTAACCGTGAAATTTTCACAGGAATTAGCGGTCAATTCGTAAAATACTCAAGAGAGTGACGCTCAAACTGCACTACTCGCCATAAACGGCACAATCACAACTGGTCAGCTTCCATCGGCGACTTTGGATCCCAGTGCACAATTGTTTGGGTTTTCCACAACGGCGGCAAGATTCGCTCGATATTATGATTTCAATGGGAAAAGAAGTCAAGCCAAATGTGGAGGTAAAGCGAGGTTCTGAGAAGAAATGTTTAAGTCGGTGGCATGCGACTAGAGATACGAACAAGTAACTCAGCGGCCGGAGTAACTCGATCTGGTCGAAAAACGCAAGAATGTAACTTGAGCGGCGATAATAATATTTTTTTCTGATGATACCCCGGCTGAATTACGCAAGTGATTTAAAGAATCAGCTAAAGAATATGGGATGTTTAGTGACAAGCCCGTTTCAATTAGATAAAGAGAAGGGACGCTATTCTTTTTTTTCTCGAGTACCGTCGATGACAAAACGTTGGTCAGCCACGGTACTCGCCTTTGATGCTCATTCTTCACACGGTCCTCAATCTTTAGAACGGAGCCTTTATCATTCTATATTCTCTATAACCTACAAATGCATTATAACAGGCAGAACCTTGAGATACAGATAATAAACGCTGCGCGATATTTCTCTAATGTTTGAGAGGAGGGCTTGTAAAACAAGTTTTACAGTACGTGGACCACTATATACATATCTTAGTTTAGATTAGGACTTTATTAACTTCATTTTTCCGTTTACCCCGTAAAGCAAGTTGGGGAGCGAGACAGGTAATCCTCAGACATAACAAATAGACTAAGTCACAAGTGAAGCGGTAGAGTCGAGGCTGCCCGTATAACTAAGCGGCTCATAGGCATATAGGCTCGCAAAGTTCTAACCAGCCAAAAGTTCACCGAAACTCAAGTGGAGCGACCAAGTACGAATACTACTTCCTGCAGGTTATGAGGCCAAACGTTGAAGTCATGGTGCCAGGGATCAAGACACGCATCGAATATGCTCGAATTGCGATGAAAGGCCTAGTGAAGAGCAATCAAAGGTCAAGAAAATAACGTTCCATGAAAATATGGATGCAAAACCAAGAAAAAGCCGAAAGCGGCAGCTCTCGTGAGCAAAACCCAGGAAACCGGAAGTTCAAGCGAAAAGTCTAGAGAACTAAGTTCCGAATGGACAGTGACTCGGTAATGAAATAGGTATCGAGATTGGAAATGTTATTACAAATGATGATCAAAAGTTATTGTTCGCATTCACTGTTATGGACACGGTGGAAATCCGGCTGTGCTACCGGACCCCATGAGTTACACAAAGGAACCTAGTCCGATAAATAAGATGTGGCCTAGAAATCAGAACTGCAGGCTTTAGAGTATATCAGGGCTTGGAAGGGCATCCAAATGGTCCCTGACAAGAAACCGTTGCCCACAAAATTGGTATAGTTACAAGTCGAAAATGAAGTCAGACGATTGGCAAAACAAATTGGTTGGACGTGCGGACCGACAAATTCTTGGAGAAAATGACAAAAGGCTGGTATTATTTGCTAACCCAATAATTCACGTTTCCCATGGATACCCACAACGATAAATTGTCTGTTCTTACTAATTAACGGTCATGATAATACTTCCTTCCAAACTATTTCGCACCAACTCCCATGTTACAGACGCAAGCTCGTCCGGTGGAGTGTAGGGTTGGAAGGTTGGAGTCTCCCTTAGGAAACTTCCGATATTAATCCGGGGGAGCATAGGATAATGGCTGTTTACTTAGGAACGAAATGGGTGATCGACCTCTGTAAGGCCCACACCCGATTGCGTTACTGTCCCGTAGACTGGATTCAGTACATGCCTTAAGATAAGTTGCCAGTCTAATCCACGCTCTGGTCACTTGGCTTCGAGAAGATTCGCTTGACTGCCGTATTCGCTATCCGTGGCGATGGTACCAAGTTGAAGCCATGTGTCCTGGACAAGGGAAAAAGCACGAGATAACGAGCGAGCAAGGCATTCCTGTAATCACCAACACGAAGTCCTGAATGGATTCAGACGCGTTTGCTCGCTACATCGACTATATGTTCCCCTGCCCGGAGCCGAACAAAATTTTGCTGGTATTTGATTCTGCGTCTAGTCATATCAGCAAGAAGGTCAAGACGCATCTACAGAGCCGCAATATTTATATGCTGTCATCCCCGGTGGGCTGACATCGTACCTTCAGCCTTGCGACTACGGCGTGTTCAAGCCACTGAACGATCGTCTGAGCGACGCTATCGATGACTGGAAAGAGAAAAAATGGCCCCCACTCTTTCACGGCCGGCGGCAATGTGCGCCACCTTGCTTTCCACGGGCTTTGGCAGATCAAGGCTGCGTGGTCCCAGATTGGCGAGCCGTCGGTCCGCCGCAGCTTCTGCAGCTCTTTTCTTGGCAAAATGCGGACTTGCACTATGGCGTCACGAAGGGTACGGTCTATATTTTCAGCGCCTTATTTATAAGAGAGACGTTTCTGACTTGCTCACACAGCTTCAGCTGGTTGAAGGAGACGACAGCGACAGGGACATTGACGATGACGACGAGTACGAGCTCGACTTTGCGCACGGAAAATTGATTCTCTAGAAGCGCATGACTGCGAAGTGTGAAAAAAGGTAATCAGTATAAAATAGTGCTGAACGTACCAAGCCTTCGTCCTCTGTACTTAAGCACCCGTTTCTAGCGCGCATAATGCTTCTCAGCTCGGTTTTGGTAATCAACCATAATATCGTCGTGTGGATTATCAATGCGCTTTTTGTTGGCTTACACAGGTGTTGGCAATGTAGCACGCGCCTGATCATGTAGTGCAGAAATTCCTCTTCCTTCTCGAGTTTGAGCTCCTCAATATCTTTGAGCGTATAGCTAAAGGCAAAACGATCGTCCCCGTTTTCGTGCCATGGCGTTTTCCAACTCAATCACTTAACGAAGAAACTGCCGATATATTTCAAACGACTCGCCCATGTCCGACTTGAATAATAGCAGCACATTGCTCACTCCATCATATACAAAGATCTCGGCAAATTACGGGGCCAGATACGACGCGGACTTTGCATCGTACAATTCTGGACGACGGATCAAGAACCCCATGACCTTATCGACACTATCTGTCTCGAAAGCATCCTGGCAAAAGGCAATTAGATAAGCTCGATGGGTCGGATGGAAAACATCGTCATTCAATTCTTTCACAATGTGCGCCGAGGGCTTTGGTAATTGGGTCACACAATACTCTGCGTGTCGTTCTGTCATCACCAACTCATCGGTGACCACCAGAAGCAATTGCATTACTAGTTTTCCCTGCGTTCGGAACGTTAGATCCAGAAGCCGAAGCGCCACAACTGATTGCAACAAAAACAGACACGGGTTCGAAGTCGTCATGAGTGCGTTCCGATTCGATTGCTCTGCTGCTTTTTTCGATTCTTTGTCTTGCCTAGTCGTAATAATTTGCACTACATGTTGTGTAAACATCAACGGAGTGCAGGACAAGTTTGTTCTTGAGCACCAGTAGTTGAAACACGCCCAATCCCGGTCCTCACCATTCAATGCACGGTCAATGTTGTGGCTTTCCGCTTAAACAGTGGCGCGGTCGCTAAAAACGTGCTAAAAACACACGTTTTCAACGACCGCGCGTTGCGCAAAAAGAGTCTTCAGTGCAACTTTACGTGACGCGTCATCAAACAAATCACCACGTCGAGTGTATCTAAAGTAGAATTCGCGAAGCAAGGAATCATAGGCTGGTACGGGCATCATTAATGACGTTTCTTGGAAATACTGGAGCATCGCTAGAGCCTTGGCAGCCGTTTCATGCCGAAGGCAGCATATGAAAAGGCGATCTCTGTAGCAGCAGAACGCTGATAGCCATGCTTGAGCATGGCCTGGAGCGTTGCTTCGGTCCCATTGAGATTCTGCTTTTACGCACGAGATTTCATCAATTCTTCAAGAAATACTTGCCTTTTGGCCTTGCTCTCGTCATTACCAACCGGAAAATCATGCCCGAGAAGATGAAAGCCTTCAACATGGCGATATCCGAACATGCGCGCGACTTCCACCCCATCCGTTGGGTAAAATTGATCTTGTCTTCGTGCGCCAAGGTAATCAGCTCAGCAATATGGTCGCAGTTATTGAGTAGATAGGCTCCACGGACAAATTACGAAACTGTGGCAGCTCGTTCACCAATACTATGGCCTTCTATTAGCAGCCCTACCAACGGCACACTTGCAAGCCCACGACTGCTCACAAACAACCATAGGTACATCCCTGTAAGTGCTAAAATCCTCAGTACCAGTCGTAGAAAAGTATCCAGATCTGACAAAAATTGACTGAAAACTGTTCGACCAATTCCACACGCGATACACCACCAGGTGTCTTCGCTAACTGCAAACAAAAGTACGTCATTAACCAACGATTTCTAAGAAATAGTCGGCGTCTTAACGTACAGCCTTGATAATCTTGTTGCGGGAGCGAGTGATAGCTTCTTCGCGACTCAACAAGGCGCTGTGATCAGTCAAACACGCAACAAATAAGTCAGTTCTTTTTATGTTTTTGTCCGACCAAAAATGTACGACGATGAACCTAGTTGGAAGCAAACGTCCTCGCACATGCACGGTCACGTGCTCGAGTGTCTCCAGTAGCTCTACATCGCTCCGTGCAGGAAGCAGCTTGGCCAGTGTGTCGAAGTGCATGATTTGGTCCGTTACAAGTAGCCGCAGCACGTCTGAGTATTTCGCAACTACACCATCTAGTAGTTTTCCAGTGACATGCTACGACTCTATTGGTTCATCCTTTTGCCTCTCGTCTTCGTCATCCGATCTGATCAATAGAGCAAATCGTAAGCTTTACCAAGTGCAAAGCCTCTCGATATACAATACCTTAGGTACATACTGTGCTGGATTGGTTGGTGCTGCAGCTTTTTAACCAGTCAATGTCAGAGCTTTCGTTTATTTAGAGTAGTACCTACCGTATTCCTTAAACGCAACTTCTATTTTCTCAAATAGACCCCCCCCTCGAATATAACCCCACGTTTGGATGGGGTTATAGTGATAACCCCAGTGGGGTTCTAATACAGGTTTTTGTAGTATATGCACCGATGTTGATGCTTAAAGGGAATACCTTATTTTGCAACGTTATTGGGATTGGACGAAGCAAGATACAATTTCAGAAATGATTTTTAACACAATCAGATAATTTTGCGTCTGAATACCTATCATTGGGTGCTCCCATAATTGACCGTCTATGGCATCCGATTTCGATAAATTTGTGCACATACCACATGGTCGACGACTATCAGAGGAAGGTAAATAATGCGCTCCTCCAGACTATTATCAGATGTGAAATCGTTAAAGCATTCTCAGCCTTGAGTATATAGAAGGCGGATGCATTAAACAACGACTTATTCAAAGGCGCCCAGACTCGTTTAGTCTTGACAATGAGTAACGCAATCATAAAAGACAGTCGGCCTCAATCCACTTTACAAGAACACATAATCCCGCTAAAAAAAGGGGATTCCGATAATGCGATGAATTGGAGGCCGATATCGCTACTACAAACGAGTCCAAGCTTTTGCGAAAGTAATAGCAACAAAAGCGCAACAAATAATAAAGCGGCCCACCAAGGCTTTGTGCATGGTCATCAAATGCCTAAAACAGTCAAGATAATTTTTAATATTTAACACCGCCTATATGAACCCGATTGAATTCGAGATTGAAGCAGGCTATTTTTTTACTGGATTTATAAAAAGTTACGACACAGTGGCACGAGAGAGATTTTTTGCTTTTAACGTTACGAAGGCTTGGCTTCCCCAATGGGTTTGTGGAATTGATGAGAAAAAAACATAGCGCAACAACGGCAAGCTTTGTTGTAAGCGGGGATAGATCACAACCCTATCCGATCAAATCTGGTATCAGACATGGCTGCCTCTTGCACCGTTTTTTTAGCAGCAGAAATATTAGCACTAGCAGTGACACAAGAGTACGTACAAGATTACGGGGTTGAAATTTCCAGGGGCGACTACCAGCAGGCATTCGTTTTAGGCTTTTGGAGACGGTTCTGCGATATTCCTAGAGAATGCGGCACACTTACCACGTGTTATGGAAATAATTGTCACTTTTGGGAGACTATCAGGACTGATATTCAACCCACGGAAAGCAAAATCATATTTCTCAACACGGCAGTTACTATTCTGAGTTAACATAATATCTCGTCATTAAGGCCAGGTGAGACGGTCAGATACTTAGGGTATGCTATCGGCGCAGGGAAACGAACGGAGACTAATTGGGAGAAGATGGTAACAGCAACACAATTAGGGATGACTGTCGAAATGAGAAGTGACCATTGTTTATGTTATAATGTGCAAACTATTCTTTTCACTGCATCGGTGTTCGCTATACCTGAATGGCACATGATTTAATCATCAGCTTGCAAAAACAGTTCTTATGGTGGCATTTGGTAGTAACAGAACCAAGCAGACATAAAAAGCAGAGGTCCTCAACAATGAAAACCTCATCGCTAGCGGGGCAAATCTCCTGAAGTGAACTAACAAAAATATCTTGCAAATATGGATTGGAAAACCCTAAGGTAACAAATAAATTGGATGTGGGCTCTGCTGACCCCGGCCTGACCTTGGAACCGACTTATGAAATCGACTTTTGGACCTGGACTCAGAGCCGACTTTCGGAGCTGGCCTGGACCCGATCTGGGACCAACGACTCACGCTAATTAGTCTACCGCCCATCTAGCGAAGACGGTGAGCGATCCCTGCTGTGTCGAGGTGGTTGATAAGAATGGCCCTTTGTCGAATTAAATCGAACATATAGCGTAAAATGCTGTGATATTTACCGATATTTGATCCCGGCATGGACAACAGCTTCCGGAAGAATGGCAGCCGGCCGGTTGCCGCCCTCACAGACCGGTCGTATCCTCTACTACCGTTATTGGTCTAGAGAAAGACATTAGCAATCTTCTTTACTGGCAGCAAAATTTGGATCGCTGTAATTTACTATACGTTTCGGTATAGGATCTCCTTTGCATGCTCCTAGGATAGTTTTAAAGACTTTGTACCTATGAAGTACAGCGCTTTACGCTTTGCAATTTAAAAACGAGATGGGTATGCCTCGTTGTCCGTTGGACTGCAAATAAAAAGTACGGGATCATGCACCCCGAAATTCAAAGCAAACTTTCAACGAGAGACAGAAAATATTTCATTGTTGGAGCCTTTCCATCTCCTCTTGTAGGTAACTGATTTTCCAAGGTTTTTTTAATTTCCTCTTTCAAAACGGATGTCCTTTTCCTTGGATCCATGCTTGTTTTTTGTGTCCACAATTTCATCAATCGTAACTTTTTGATCAATGAGGTAACCAGTTTCCGGACCTCCTTCGATTCGCATACCCAGGATTTTTTTTTAACAATTCGGAGTTCCTTAAGTTCCAGTAAGCCTATCTGATTGAAAAACGCATCAACTAAATTTGAATTCATGGTGGATTCCTAAAGGTCGTCAACGAGATGGCTACCAGAACTGTACTATGTTCGTACAAACGTCAGACTGCCCTCAACCAAGGTTTTCGTAACAGTTGATACCATAACCGTCCTGTTTGCTTTAAACCGTATATGTTTCTTTCAAGTTTTAGTACTAACGTCCTTCGAGGTGTTCTTTAGTGTACATCGCCATGTCGTGCTGGTACCTTCCAGATCAGAGCCATAATTATGATAATCTTCATGTTATTTAAATCCATTACCGTCGAAAACGTAAGCCAGTCTAATCCACGTTGACAGGTACGTCTGTCGCACCACGCACTTCCAGCGATGTGTCCTTGTCGTTTTCGGCAAACACCGCCGTCCCGTCCAGGTTGATGATGTTCTTTTCCTCAATATTGTAGTCGCGGACAAGTTTGCGCAGGTGCAAGATGAAGCTGGCGCTACGTGTAGCGATGACGTCAGCGCTCAGCTTAGGGTTGTTGGTTGTCTTGCTAAGGACTAGGTTTTGTCGGCGAAGAAAGCACTCGAGCCAGCCGGTCGAGAGAGTAAGGTCAGGTTGCTTGGCCATTATTCTGATTCTCTTTGCCGCTATCTGGACAATCCGCCGGAGGGTCACACGACGGTGTTTACGGCGAGCTTCGCGGACTTTGGCGATGAGGAGGGAGTCGATCTCCTTACATGCGACACGACGGCCCCCTCCTCCAAGGCGTTAGCTTCTCGGCGATTCCTCGTCAAAGGAACTGGCGTTGTCTTGTGCGACCCAGCCGCGGATGCATCAACGATCGATGCTGTACTTGATGGCCACGGATAGGACCGTAGCCTTCTTCGCCTCCGTTGCGATCTTCTTTTTCTGCTCGATACTGTAGAGTTGGCGCCCCATGTTCAATATGTAAATGAAAAGCTCACACGTTGCTGTTAAATCGAAATCACAGCACGCTATTGGTTGAACCCTTAAGTGCTCAGAGGATTCAAGAATTTGCACTCGCTTACTTTCATTAATCAAACCACTAGTTAATTTTATACACTGAACTCTAGTTGGGTGGGGTTCTATTTTAGGAATGGGGTTGTAGAATTAAACCCAGTTGGACCTGGGGTTCTGTTCAAGGGGGGTTCAAATCAAGGGATGGGGGGTTCTAATACAGGTTTTACAGTACGTTGACCATGCCCATCCCCACTACTTCCACGGCTACCAGCCGATTAGCCCAGCGTACCTTGGGTATGCCCCAAAAGCAGTAGTAAGGCTGCAGCCAAGTCCCGAAAGCAGTACCATTCCAAAAATAGTACTAGTACCAACAACGCAAAACGGGAAAATGAACACAAGTAGACTGTGGAAGCACGCCTTGGGCAGACGGCGGTACATCGAATAGGCGGAACCACACTTGCGCAGCTCGTGGTCAAGTTTGCTGTCCTTCGTTTTTCACCTCTTTGGCATCTTTCTTGCACTCACCAACGGCGCGCGGTTCACACGTAATTCTTTGTCGACTTGTGGCGACGAAGGTTGGACGGAGTCGCAAAACTCTTGTGGGCCGAAGCCGCATCTAACGGACAGATCCTTCTAAGCCGCGATCTTCGCGGCCGCGCGCTTCACCGTATGACTTTTCTTCTTCTCGATGTAGGAGAGACGTGTCCTCACCATCGTTGTGTGGCTTTGTCAAGTTATGCCAAAATGGCCAGCATCATGCACGGTGGCAACCGACCATTCCTCCATGACTACAGAGATAGTGCCGTTGATACTCATCTCAGCCGCTGGGCCGCAACATCCCTAACCCTGTTGAAGTATACCTCGAGAAGTAAAATAATCTGGTCAATATCATCAATCATTTTCATAAAATAAATATTGACCAACCCTGGTTATCTTTGACCAACAATACGAGAAGAATATCACAAACCAGAGTATGGGGTATTCACAGAGTAGCCGCAGGACTACCACGTTTTGGAGTAATCGTCCCTCAACCAAAACTGTCTGAAGCGCACCGAAACAGTCTAAAAGCAAACTAGTTCGTTCTGAAAGAGTCCAAAAAAAGTTATGAATGGAAGCATTTCGTGCTAAGGTTAACTTGATGCTCGCTTCAGTACATCTAAATACGGTGGTGTGTGCGCAAATGCTTTCAGTACGTCAGAAATGACAGGGACATTCAGTTATCAGCCGATCCCATCCCTGACGGTGGTTGGTGTCCGTCTGCTAATTTTCCAAAGTGGACAATACTGTGGAGCGCGCCTCCTCTTCGCGGTGGTCGACTTCTTGGTCGTCGCATTCTTCGCCAAGCGGCACTGCTCTTGCACTATACAAGATGCCGACCTCGTCTTCCTGGTCAGTATGCCGGTGACACGTGCGTTTGTTATGCACGTAGCCGGTGCACGTCCGACACTTGTAGGTCGAAGAGCTTGAACCTTCACCAGCACTTCCGATTCGTTTTGTTTGGGGGCGACCGTGTTGCATGTAGTATGGGAGTGGCAAAATGGATGAATCCAAATTGCATTTTTTGAGGAGTGGTAGCTCGATGCCCTTGCCTCGAAATACTGCCGCGTAATTTTCAATAATGTTTGAGGGGTGGAATACTTGCATGACACCGCCCTGGTTCTTTACAAAAACCGCAACCATGTGCCTGCAGGCGATTCGAATGTTGAACACGATCACGAGGGACGGGACGAGTCGACTCGCCTGTACTTTGTGGACAATGCGACGGACGCGAAGTAGATTGATGCCGTGGATCGACGAACGTGGTATTGATCAGCTCGAGACTGCTCCTTCTCCCAGAGCGCCTTCCCATGAGGCGTGAGCACCCGCCTTTCCTGAAGCCGCTTCGTCGCAAGGAGATTTCGCGAGCTCAATCTCTCCATCTCAACCGATGCCATTAGACGGATAACATCAACAGGCGTAGCGTCCCGGATGCCGTGTGCCATCATCGAGCTGTTGTCACTCTTTACAAAATTGGTTGTCCTCCAGCTGAAAAGGGGTCGAGCAAAATTGCACTGCAATAGAGTCTTGACCGGCCGTGTTCGAGTACACGGTCCACATGGGCGGGGAGATATCCGTTAGGTACCTCGTGACTGCCGCACCGTACGCCTCCTGAATTTGTTCGAGCGCAGACAGGTACTTGCTCTCGGACTCCGCCTGCTGCGCAGCCCACACCTTGTTCTCAAACACTGTACCGGAGAGTTGGTAGTTCCGCTTGATGTTACGCATGATGTGTATAGTACAGAAACGTAGATGCATCAGCGCTCCTGTCTCCTTGTAGCGCTCAGCGACGGTGTCACGAATCTTGCCTTAACCACATAAGGTGGGACGATCCGACGTGACGATGCCGGACCTGGTGCACAAATCGAGAAACCACATGATGTTGGCTTTGTTCTCGAAATGGGCGAGAACGATTACCAGAGTCACGTTTTGGCCATTTCCATTTTGTCTAGTGAGGGATGAAATGACGCCGTTGTACTTCAAGTAAAGACGAAATCGGAATAAGAGCCACTTGACTCGAGATGTTCACACCGAAAGCCAGGAAAGCCCGGAAGAAGCGATGATGCTAATCGACGTCGAGGTTAACTGTCGATCCTAAATTTCTCTTCTTGAGCTCCGACAAAATGGATTGAACTAACAAGAAGGACGCTGCCCGTGTCCCGTCGGAATCCCTCAAAACCGCGTCTTGAGCTCGGTCCATTTTCGAGCGGCACTCCTGGAGATTGGTCATGTCACGCTCTTGAACGATGGCCACGAGCACCTTGCGCTTTATGACGCGATCGCTGTGGACCGCAGCTGAAAACGTGTGGAGAAGCTGGATCAGGGGCTCGGAGGACGAATAGAGATCCCTGACAACGCGCATATTGCTTAATGTATGGATAACTGAAATGACTAGGTATAATTACTGAAACGAGGTTACGGTCAAAACCCGATGTTGGTGTAAAGGTCGCCTTGTTAACAATATGTTGCTAGAAATTTTGTACGAGAAGGAGCTCGAGCACAACAAGATTACGATGGGACACAAAACCATGATGCCATCAGTCGATTAAAGCGACATCTGCAAGTACTGAATCGACACTCGAAATACGCATCGGCATACATTTAACCAAGTCGACACAAGATTGGTTGAGCATTTTGAAATTATTAAAAACTATGCTACAATATGATAAGAATCAGCAACAATCCGCTAGTGGGATCCATTTTAATAATATTACGGATCAAACGATATCATTAAGCGGTGATGGTGCTTATGAAAGAGAGATCATCAATCTCATCGAAGGAGCGGAAAGGTTGAAGAAAAATCAAAGGGGACCCGACAAAAGATAGGTTCAAATAATTACTCAGAACGTAAGAGGTTTCACGCATACAACCAAGGAACAATGCATGCAAGGATGACGACACGCACCAATACGCGACTGGCCAATAGCATGGCTGATTCAGTAAACCCATGATACAAGCCAGGAACAAATTCAGGATTTAGAAGATCTTAGGATAAGGGCGTGGGGGATGCACCATATACCCAAGCCACCAAAATTATCGTTTTGTAGCACAGATTAGACACCGACCAGGAGGTGGCTAGGAATCTAAAATCCTTCTGAATCCGGACCCGGGTTCCCGTGGCAGAAGATACACGAGTATTTCCCAAAAGTGGTAATAAGGCTGCAGCCAAGTACCGAAAGTAACATTCCAAAAAATAGTACTAGCACCCGCCACTGGGTGAGCGCTCTTGGGTGTGGTACACATAAATTTGGTGTAGTTCACCAACCTTTTCATTTTCAGCCGTGCATCCCCAGCAAGAATAATGATCATGCCACCCTCGCCCGCCCTCGCTACGTCCTTCCCTGCGCAGTCACTTCATTTGATGCAATCACCCTTGAACTCTACATCCATCTTGTGTCCCCTGGGACCGTCTGCTCTTAGTCATGAGCAACATGATGACCTCACTGAATCAGCATGCGATCGTGACCCGCTCGCTCCGTCTGCAAGTACGATCAATGAACCGATTGGAGCAGCACGCAGCGTCATTGATTTTAGAGCAGGTTGATGGCTGCTCGGAACTGAAGTTGGGTTTGACGTTTCCGGCTGGCACATCTGCAACCAAGCTCATGCAGAACTATACCTTCAACACCAGCAGGAAATGCATTCTGAAGAAAGGAAGCGGTGGAAGCAACACATACGGCTGCAAAGGCAGCAGCTGCAACTGGGAGGTTCGGGTGACGAAACGCAAGAACAGTGACGGTACGACGTGCCAGTACGTTTCGATGATGCATGCCGTATACCACGACTTTTGCACCTCAACAGCAAAACCCACCGAACGCGGCTTATGGTTGTCTTTTTTTTCTTTTTTGATATAGTCCTAACCTGATAATGCGCTTTCCCTCCATACTGCAGTTCAACCGATTAGCACGTTAGGTCTTCATTGCGCTATCAACTTTTCTGGGTATGGAAAATGTTGGCTATTAGTTATAAGAATATTTTTTTGCTTTTAATATAAATATATACATTTATATTATGGGACCCACCTACGTCTCCCCTGTACCATAACGTAGTTACAACGTACCGTAAATAATCAAGTCATAAGCAGAGCAGCTATATTTGGCGGGGTCTTCCTGCAACTCGATCCCGCTAATATCAGTGTTTTTGAAGACGCCTTTCTCAATAAATAAAGAGATCGTAAGATTAATTGATACAGGTCAAGAAAACTTAGCTGATGCATAATCATTATATTTTTAAGCACTTTTCAACTTGTATAAATCTTTGATAACTCTGGCAATAAAATTGTACCAATATAGATTTCGGCAGCCTATAGAGCTGCGACTAGCCTGCACATTATTGCTTGCGTGCTGGTCAAAACCTGACTCGGCGTTACTTGACAGCCTATCATCAATCCTTTTTTAAAAAGGTCCATATTCGGAACACCAACACAATTTTGCTGTGGATATCCAGATCGCCCGGACGCAAATGTTTAAACTATAGGTCGCAACACGACAAATTCGTCCGACTTAAATAGTTTTATTCTCAATAAGGAAAAGCCCAGATTGTTGGTGGCTCTCGCTTAGTTCAGAATTACTGTTAGCTAGATTGCTTGCAAACATAGCAAAACCAGCCAGCAATCTTTTATAAAGCAAAAGACGTAAGGAACATATAATAAGAAGTAGGGAACATATAATAAGTCGTTATTCCAATTAGATTTTTTCCAGAACCAGATGCAGTTAAACAACATCTAAGTTCAATTTTTAAACTAAAACAATAAGCATAGTTAGGCTTGCCCCAAAAGCAGATTTACCTCCTGAAAATCCTAACATAAATAGCAACAATCTTTGCTGAAATCTTGCTCTATAAATTGACGAGAATACGGCTAACAAAATTGAATAAGCTGGGCTCCAAAACCCTAGTAATTTAGGAAAAACAACACTTTGTGGCCATATGAGAAGCGGTTTGGCTGTCCTTTAGAGGATTGTGGTTCATACAATAGAGGGTCAAAAGGTAGTTACAATTAGGTAAAATGGAAGCATTTTATCATATCGACTCCATAAAAATCAGATTTAGAGGAAAGAGCAGAAACTCTGGCTTAATAACGTGCCTTTATTGATTACTTGACAGCCCTCGCAGCTCTTAGCTTTTACGTTATTGGTGACTACACCCTTCAGTCGATCATTTGAATGACTGATTAGCACCAAGAAATGGTCAATGCAGAGAAGATATCGTCAGTTCTTGAGGAGAAATCGTTGCACTTCCTTTTGCTGCAAAGACGGTTAAAAATGACTGACCACATAGATATTTCTTGATTCTTTACGGTACGTTGTACCTACTTTATGGTACAGGGGAATTGCACGTAGCAAAATGGGGGTGTGCACCCTTATATTATTTAAAATATCAATTAAATTTATTTTTTATTACAAATTAATTAATTTATAATTAGAAATATACTTAAGTATTCAAGATATTTTTTAATTTCTAAATCAAAATGTAAAAAATCAGAATACTCATTATTAGCAACAATCTATTTCGAATTCCAAAAAAAAATTAATCTTAAGCCGATGCGTAATTGGAGTGTCGTTTCAGTTCTTCCAGAAGTCGCTTTAATCATCGGGACCTCGTTTCCGTAATTATACCCAGTCATCTCGGCTATCCATAAATTAAGCAATATACGCGTTGTGTGGGATCTCTATTCGTCCTTCGAGCCAGCTGATGGTTGGCATATCTTTTTTTCTTTTTCGATATAGTCCTAACCTGATATAGATGCACTTCTTATAAAAGGGTAAATATACTGATTACTCCAACATCTCTATTATTCATTTTTCTTTAGATTTTGTCGAATTAATGAGCGTTAACTTCAACCTTTCTTTGTAGAGGATGCTTCTCAAATGACGAGGACGTTGTGTTTGTTATGGAGGATATTCAGGCCTCTTAAATGTAGGTAGAACTACCTAACGACCTAATTTAATGGAAAATAGGTATTCTGGCAAACCCATATTAGGCAGGCGTCCAAAATTGTATGGGGAAGCAAATTAGGTACTCTTGCAGCATACAAATTTCAACAACCAAGTAAGTACCACGTTGGAACCGCGAAGGACGGCATGAGTTTTTCATCTTTTGATCGCCACATAGCAGAGATGCCCACGCAGATATTCATGCTGAAGCTCGTGTATATGCTTGTGTTGTCAGTTATGTTTTCATTACCGGATTCTGATGGAAACGACGTTTTCAATGCAGCAGCACTTTATCCATCGGAAGGCTACCCGTGCGTCAGATAGGTGCATCGACCAGCAAATTTTGTGCTACAATCAGGTTTAAAGATGCGTCCAAGTGATTCAAGATGACGGTACATTGCGGTGGAGGATGTGAGTAATATGGAGTGAAGATCAGTGAACTACATAAAAAATATATTACAAATAATAGGGACGTTTTTGTAATGAAAGCAGCAATCCCACAAGCACATGGCCCCACTTGGGCTTGTCAACGTTCACTTTTGTGTGCGTTTTTGGGTAAAAATAGTCTTGTCAAAATAGGCATTATGAAATATTTTTTTGCATTCTGTACTTTTTCTCGACACACTACGAGGCCTGTTGTGTTGCATCTAGGTAATTAGCTCGTGAAACACAAGCAAAGGCTTTCCGAAGACGGCGTAAAGGGTATTCGCCATTTTCATCTGTCTCGGAAAAGCTGAGCTCCTGAACGTCCTGGACGGGTTATTGAGTTTTCTGTCTTGAACGCATAGCCATCATGGCAACGAACCATCCGGAAAAACTGGACCCGCGCCCATTCGGCCGGGTCGGGTGTGCAAAAAGCTCATGCCCCGGATAAGTACATGAACATATCCCAAACGCATCGATTACTACTTTGTAGCGCTATGGTCAGTAGAAGTGCACCAGTCACTGCCGTATTGGACGCATTAAGTCTTACCGACTACAAGAATTCTTATACCGGTACCTAAGTACATGTAAGTACATGTATGGGCCACTGGTACAGTACGCAGCAAATAATCCCCTTTCAGTAGTAGTGTGTTAGACGTCACGATAAGTTGCAAATCTGATTTGTAGTTTAGGCATTCTTTCAGACAATTTCTAGTCCACCAAGCTCACTGTTTTCTGTTGTTCCTTGTTCGCCTCTCTTTCAGCTGAAGTGATGTCTTAGATGTTTTACCAAACTACTGCCATTCAGTAAAATGTTCGTACAACTACATGTCACAAGCATGTCTTGATATGAGTGTCTTTTTCACTCATAGATGATGATTTGCTTAATACGAGAGTATGATATTCTACCGTACGATAGCGTGCGTCAAGAATGTTTGCGTGCACATATCTTTAAGAGAAACCATCCATCTTAGGCATCCTGTGTGGTTGTAAGCTGCGATCTCAACTAAGTGGCGACACCAGATGGATAACTCAGAAAGTAAATGCATTATAAAACAACAGAAGCAAAAGGAGTCATATTTATAATGGCTCCTTTTGTTTACAAACTTAATTTTTTGGCTCGGCAAGAACCGGTAACGGTACCATTCGTTTCGATGGGCAACCAGCAGAAGAATAAGATATATAGAAAAGGTAATAACAACCGGACCGGGACGTAAAGTATCTATCGTGTTTCTTCAAATCTAAAACTAAGCGGCAAGATTCAAACCAAGATCAGATCCATTGGCATATTGGATCGCATCGACCACTTTTTCTTGATTGTCGTCCGTTCATCTTTTTGGTGATGCTACTAGTATAGAAAATTTGTGCTTCTGCGAAGTCGTGTCGATCGTCGTAAAGTCGTCGCACGAAAAGAGCCAGAAAAGGAACAAAGCCAGGCGCTCGCCTCTCGTTCTTTTCAGCAGCAGCAACATTTTTTTTCGTCCGCACCTGGAAAGCACGCAAGGGCACAAATGGATTTGCGCGCGTCCAGTCGCGCTCCATACAGTGTTGTATTCTCGTGCTCAACGATGTACGAATTGCTGTAAAAACTGGCGTGATCCTTTAGTATAAGTAGTCGAACCTAATGCCGTGAAACATGCTATGCAACAATGTTTTCCCCGATGATGTTGTAGTATTGTGGCTCTAGCCTTTGAGATAACGCTACATGTACATTTTTTGATAGCGAAAGGGGTTTGTAAACTTAAGCGGGAGTTGCCTCCGTACTCAGTTCCAGGCTCTCGGTTTTGATTGGTCCGTTTGAGCGAGTCAGACTCGAGGCTTTCCCGCACTGACCGGTTGCAGTCCCTCACAACCAAACTAAGCAATCCAGTGCGGAAAGGAAACGTGCAACGATCATCACTCTTGTCCGCACGTTGGGAGGTAAAGAGATCGAGTGCAGAGGATGATGGCAACGACGCCCGGCGGCAAGACGGATCGACGTCGTGCCGGATCAAACTACTTCCAGCTGGATGCGGACCGCAAGCGCAACACGTCGGCGAACCGCAGCCACTTGAACCACAGTGACGGCACCGGTACGTTTGGCGACCGTCTAAGTATGATGGAAGTACTGCCTAACTCAACCGGAGGACACCAGTTGCGTGGTGGTGGCCTCGAAGGAGATTTTGCAGACGAAGTATCGATTGACTTTTGCTGCGAGGTCTTGTACAACAAGTTTGGCTTTCAGTCTGGCTCGGTAGATAACCAGCGAGAGCACGTGTTACTGTTGTTGGCCAACTCGAAGGCGCGGTCAAAGCCTCAAGACCCACCGGGACACCACGTCATGACATTGCACAAGAAACTCATGAGCAACTACACCGAGTGGTGCCAATTCCTTGGCGTTCCCAGCGTCACATACACAGGCCAGCCGCAGGGAGATCTTAAGAACCCTTTGCACATGGACATTATGCTCTTTCTGCTTCTATGGGGTGAGGCCGGTAACTTACGACACATGCCAGAGAGCTTGTGTTATCTGTACCACCAGTCGCTCAACATGCTCAACCAAGACTTCCTTGGCGAGCAAAAGGTGCCTGAGGGCTGGTTCTTAAGACAAGTCGTGCGACCAATCTGGAAAGAAGCCAGCAACATGCAGAGAAAGAACAGTCTCGGCAAGAACTTGGAGCACACCCAAGTACGCAACTACGACGATATTAACGAATATTTCTGGAAAAAGTATTGTCTGAATATTGAAATCACGCAAATTGGCAATGAGCTGACGAAAAATCACACCAAGACATACTATGAACACCGCAGTATCTTTACGCTCGTATTGAACTACTATCGTATCTTCCAGTTCAACATGATGTTCATGATGGTGCTCATGGCGATTGGCTTCATTGCGGCTATTTCACCCAGTGGTGGACAGCAGTGGTTTGCTCAATTTGCATCCATAGGCGAAGTTGTCGCGCCTTATCAGCAGCAGGACGTTAAGCTGACATACGTGGGCATCGTGTTTGCACTCTCCTCCATGGGATTCTGCAAAACTGTCCTTGAAGCGTGCCACGGCTGGCACTTGCTCACGGCTAGTGAATCGTCCAATACATCGTCTCGTTCATTTAACTACGGTGGCGCACTGGTGCTTCGAATGCTTTGGAATGGTGCATTTGCAGGCATCTTTGGCTTGATGATCTATACGCCGCTAATTACGAGTAGGAACACGGAGCTGTTGGACAAGGCTGCACCGGCGACGGTATTGTACATTTTGCCCGGTGCGTTGATCATTGTAGTGCAAGCGTTTGCTCCGACCATGATAACCAAAACATTTGCGGCTAAATTCATCAGAGAGGGTGAAAGTTGCTATGTTGGACGCAACATGGCGCCGCCGCTAAGCTACCAAGTCAAGTACATTACTTTCTGGATGATCTTGTGGTCCCTAAAGGCTTTTGTATCGTACTTCATCCTCGTCCGACCGCTGGTGCTTCCGTCCCTTGCTATTTACGAGATGGAACTCGAGTATGGAAGCAATGTCGTGTCGTTTCATAACTTTGGTGTCATTGCTGCGTTGTGGCTTCCCGTGATTTTTATCTTTAACTACGATACACAAATCTACTTTACCGTGTTTCAGGCTACGCTCGGTGGGTTGCAAGGTTTGATCATGAAAACCGGTGAAATCCATGGCATTAAGGAAATCACTAAAGCCTTCCGTGTCGCTCCGCAGCTCTTTGACCAAAAGGTTGTCACCAACCTCGCTCGCTCCAATGATGCGGCCGCTGACGGCTCTGCTGCTGCGTACCAGTCGCAAATGATGCTACGTTTTGTAGTCGTCTGGAACGAGATTGTCAACTCGTTCCGTGAAGGAGATCTTGTGGATGACAAAGAAGCTGCGATTCTGCAGTACGATATTCAGAGCTCAGGCGATGTGTTTGAGCCTGTGTTCCTTTCTGCTGGTAAACTCGTTGAAGCTCTTGAATACACAGTGAAGCTCGGTAAAGAAGGCAAGGGGGACTCCCAGCTCCAGGTATACATGGTTCAAAAGGATTGTTTGTCGGCTGTGCGCAGCTTCTTTACAGCTAGCATGTACGTGATGGAAGCGCTGTTAGGAAGTGACGATGCCGACGTCTTGGATGCTCTTCGTCAAATGGAACAAATTGCTGCAAATGGTAGTTTCATGAGTACTTTTGACGCGAAAAGCCTCGTGCAGCTCCGTACAGTATCAATGGAGTTCTTAGAGGCTGTCATGGATCTCCCGGACCCTGATGCGCAGTCTTCACACTTGACGACGTCTCGGGTCCACACGATGGGTGTTGTCCGCAACTTTGTGACCAAGATGGAGAACTTACTGAATGCCATTCGTATCTTCGCGAATCGTCCAGAGCTTGCTGCCAAGTTTAGCAACTCTAAATTCTGTTCAAGCGCAAATGGCTATGTGTTTGCAGCGCGTGGGCTAGTAAACTTATTCCATAACGACACCGCCATGGGTGCCGCTACGCGTGCGTACTTGCTGATGTCCCTTGAAAAGGCTGATGCGATGCCCCGTGTCCCTGAAGCTCAGCGTCGTCTTGGGTTCTTCATGAAGTCCCTTTTGATGGACATTCCTCAGCTTACTTCAGTCAAGGAAATGCACTCTTTCTCTGTCGTAACACCGTTCTACAGTGAGAGTGTGCTCATCTCCTTGTCGGAGCTAAATGATCCACTAGTCAACCACCCTGTCTTTGAAAAGGTCGAGGAAAAAGGCAAAAACATTACGATCTTAAAGTACCTGATCACTATTCATCCAGAAGAATGGGAAAACTTTTTGGAGCGTATTGATGTAAGCACGGCCGAGGAAGCGCAGGCAAATTACCCATTGGAAATTCGTTTATGGGCTTCGTACCGTGGTCAAACGTTGGCGCGAACAGTTCAAGGTATGATGCTGTACGAGGATGCAATTAAAATTCTGCACTGGCTCGAGATCGGGTCTAGCCCTGGCAAGTCAGCGGAGCAAAAGCAGGCTCAGTTGGAGGATATGGTGCGCTTGAAATTCTCATACATTTGTGCTTGTCAAGTGTATGGTAAGCATCGTGCGGAGAACAAGCCTCAAGCTGATGACATTGACTATTTGCTCAAGACTTACCCGAACTTGCGTGTGGCGTACGTCGATACCATTCCATCCGAGAGTGGCAAACAATTTGACACGGTGCTAATTAAGAGTGAAGGAAACGAAATTGCTGAAGTGTATCGGTACGAGCTACCTGGTGATCCGATTCTTGGTGAAGGTAAGCCTGAAAACCAAAACAATGCGCTTCCGTTCACGCGTGGCGAGTATCTTCAGACAATTGACATGAACCAGCAGCACTACTTTGAAGAGTGTTTGAAAATGCCTCAGCTGCTCGTGACCGCTGACTTGCATCCTTCGAAGAAACCCGTGTCGATTATTGGGATGCGTGAACACATTTTTACGGGTAATGCGTCGTCACTGTCTAAATTCAAATCGTGGCAAGAGCTTGTGTTCGTCACGCTCTCTCAGCGTGTGCTAGCCGATCCGCTTTACGTGCGTATGCACTACGGTCACCCGGATATTTTCGACAAGATCATTGCAATGCCTCGTGGTGGTGTCTCAAAAGCTAGTAAAGGCATTAACTTGTCGGAAGATGTGTTTGCTGGTTTCAACTCGACACTTCGAGGAGGTGTGGTGACGCACGTAGAGTTTATGCAGTGTGGTAAAGGTCGTGATGTCGCTCTGTCTCAAATTTCCATGTTCGAGGGTAAGCTAGCTAATGGTGCTGGTGAAACGTCTCTCGCCCGTGAAGCTCATCGTATGGGTCAGTTTATGGATTTCTTCCGTCTGAATTCCATGTACTACTCGCACACTGGTTTTTATTTTGCAACGTGGATGACAATTGTCACGACGTTCGTGTACATGTACTGTAAGGTTTACCTGGCTCTTGCTGGTGTGCAGCAGCAGATTGTGTACGATATGAACTCGACGGCTGTAATTACCGACAACATTGCCAATAACTTTGATGAGCGCGTCTTCAAGGACTTGAAGGCGGTGCTCAATACGCAATTCTACATCCAAGCTGGTTTTTTCCTCATGCTTCCGCTCATGTGTGTGTACTTTGGTGAAGGTGGTCTTGTCCGTGGTATGACACGATTTGTCGATATGCTCATCACCCTTGGTCCTGCTTTCTTTGTGTTCCAAGTTGGCACAACGATGCATTACTTTGACAATAATATTGTGCATGGTGGTGCCAAGTACCAGGCCACGGGTCGTGGGTTTAAGATTTCACGCGAAACGCTCGTGTTACTCTATAAAGCGTACGCAAGTTCCCATTATCGAAAAGCATGGGAGCTCATGGGCTTGTGTCTCGTGTACGGTGTCTTTGGTAATTTCTACATTTGTCAGACGGATGCGTCTGCCAATGACAATACGTTTGCATCCGATTACTGTAAAACGGCTCAAGCGTACGGTGTGCAGACGTTCTCGGTGTGGTTTATTTCAATTCTATGGGTAATTGGTCCATTCCTGTTTAACAGTGACGGTCTCGATCTTCGCAAAACGAAGGTGGATGTGAAACAATGGTGTATGTGGATGTTTGCTGAAGAGGATTACAAGGATGATGATCCGGCCAATAAAGGTGGTTGGGTAGGGTGGTGGAAGGGCGATCTCGAGCAGCTTCATAATTCCAACATGATTTCCCGTGTGACGGTTGTTTTGCGGGAATGCCGACACTTTTTGCTCATGTTTTACGTTGCTACGCTTGAAACATCCGACGTCATGTACGTCGCGTATTCATTTGGGGCCGCGGTAGTGACTGTGGTCTTGTTGGGCGTTTTCCACTGTATTGGCATGGGGATGCGCTCCATGAGTCCAGTCACTCGTGCAATTCTCTACTTTGCTACCATGGCCATCTGGAACACCGTATACTTTGTGGCAACGTGGCTCATCATGGACTGGACCTTTAAGTACTCTGTTTCTCTCTGGTTTGCCTATATGGCTGCACTTTACGGTATCAACGAATGTTTCCGCATGTGGAGCTTCTCGCACTCGTCCATCGCTGGCATGCCCGTGTTTCAGCAGTTACAATTCCTCTTTGATTTCATCTTTTGCACGGGTATGATTATCCCACTCGTAATCATGTCGTGCATTCCATTCTTGAACGTCATCCAGACACGTATGATGTACAATGAAGGTTTCTCCAAGGTCATGTCGGCATCGTCGCAATACGCCTTTTCCCTCGCGGCTTTTATGGGTGTCTTGGGTGGTATTGGCGTCGGCTGGCTCTTTAATCTCTTGTCGACGCTTGAACAATCGGCTAGTTTTGCAAGTTACGTTGTGACGTACGACGGCGTCCTCAGTGGAAATGTTGGCGATGGCACAACCACGTACTTGTTGTACGGCGCCTGTGTAGTGGGCACGATCATTGCTGGTTTCTTGAACTTTTTCCTTGGTCGTCGATTGGCGATCGTTGCGGGTGGGCTATTCAGTACGCTCGGCATGGTGGCTGTGAGTGCCAACGACGACCTTCGTTCGACTTTGTTAATGCCCGGAATCGGCTTGCTTGGCGCGTCGTGTGGTATCCTTCTTCCGTCTTTGGCCATCTATATCTTTGAAATTTCCACCAAAGATATGCGTGGCAAAGCCATGTTGCTCTTGGGTCTGGGGTTCGTTGCTGGTGGTTTACTCGGCGGTATTTTCGGAACAGTGAACCAGTTGGGGTGGATCTGGCAAGCGTTTGCAGCCTGTATTGTCATTGCTTTGGTCACTCCCGTGGTAAATGTGTTCCCTGAGAGTCCATACTGGGTCTTGGATCGTAGAGGCTGGGACGCATGTGAAGCTTGCTTGGTGATCCTTCGCCGCAAGCCTGATGTGCAAGAAGAGCTCAAGATCATTCGGGAAGAGGAGACTGCGGACGAGGCAGGTGCCGGTGCCTTCAAGTTCATGATTGGATTGCTCCTGATGCTTGTGTCGTCCTTGACCACCGGTTTCCTCAACGCGTTTGTCAGCTACAAGGCAGCTAGTGAATACACTGACCAGGATCAGTTGTTTGTCAATGCCACGGCCTTGCAGCTTTCAGGGATCGTCATTGCCTTCTTTTTCATTGACAAGCTCGACCACAAGTCCATCCTCTTTGGTACACTCATTCCAGTTGCCATTTGTGCAGGTGTACTCGGTTTCAACGAGACGTCCAAGCTCCTTGGCGACTCGGACGGGTCCGGTTTGTACACGAGTTTGGTCATCATGCTCATGTACTTTTTCATGGGATTGGGCACGACCTCGGCCCTCTGGTCGGCCTGTGTCGGCATGTTCAACACACGCGGCCGTGCGTCTTCGACCACGTTCCTCTTCACCATTTTCTTCTTGGCCAACGTCGGGTATGTTTACATGCATGCCCACGACACGCTCATGTCAAAAGAGTACATTTATGTGTACGCCATCGCTGGTTTCAGTGTTGCAGTGCTTGTAATGTTACTGGGTGCAGGTACAAAAAAGAATGGCGTGATTTGTACCAAAGGCGAAGCGCAGCGTGACCGCGATCGCATTGCTCGCATGCGTACCGACCGCGCCAGTCGGAACACGCGGACACCTGCCCGACAGCGTAACCTCAGTCGTGTGCGCTCAAAATCGGGCGCAGGCACTCAGCGGGGCAATGCGCCGCCTGGTACGTACCAGATGTACGAATCTCCCGCCAATGCTGCGCCGCCGCTCATGCACGCGCACGCGTAGAGGGACTAGAACATTTAGCTCGTCTAGCTTTTCAAAGCTATCTATATTGTCATGCAGCCTCAGTTGTGTATATATGCATTTACACTGCAAAAACCTAATTTTTTTTTTCCACCGCATTGTTGTTACTTCAGATTGTGACTTCCGTGCTACTTCAGGTACTTCCTTAAAAAAATACTAGTACTTACTTCAGTGATGATTATTAACACGGAAGAAGTGGTAGTATCTCGAGGCTTTGGCAGGTCCAATGCCCCGCATACTCGCCATTTCTTCTTCCGATGCAGGTTGAGCCTCAAGAACATCCTACATTACAATCATGAGTCATGGAACGCATACAAAAATTACACCTTTTAAGATCATTCGTACCCGGACAAGACGGCGCGAGAGTGCCTCCCGCTTTGGAAGCTTTAATTTCTTGGATTCAGCCACGATTTTTTGATATTGATATTCTACAACATGTTTGGGCACCCTGTCTTTTGTCTCGTCGTCGCTCGTCTTGAGCTTCTTGACCTCGTTCGTCATGATTTCCTCATCCTCATTGTACCAGGACTCTATCGCCGCGTCGAGTGGTACATTGCAGTTGCAATTTCGAATACATTGTGAACTGTCGAATTGCAAGTCAAAATGCGAGTACAATAATTCCTTTCGACAACCAATTGTCATGTCACAAAAGGCAACCATGTCTTCTACATTTCCTCGAGAACTTGCACTTAAAAGCACTGAAGCATTCAAGTCGAGCTTTTCGGTTGTTAATGCATCTGCTCGTCTCTTATCTGCCTCAGAATAGAGCAAAATACAGCTTGCAAGCTTGCCATCGCGACCACCTCGTCCCTACATATACAAAAGAAATTTGGTTAGTGTTTTCGTTTGGTTGACGTGCGGAAGTAACACACAATTTGTTGCAAATAGGCCGACGGGGATAATGGAATCGAGTGGTGAATTACAAAGCGGACGTCGGAGCGATCGATTCCCATCTATAGGAGCGTAAACGTAACAAACTCGTCAATAACTTGATTAAAACCACGTTCCGCATAACAAAGACGCACTCCAAACGCGCTAGTGGCACACATGATGGTCAATTGCCCCATCATCCATTGCTTGCGCATAAATTCGCGCCGCCTTCGCGGTAACCCGCCATGATAAACTCCTGCATGGCATCCGACCCGCACAAGATTCAAACACGTTTCCTCGGCTTCTTTCCGTGTCATACAATAAACAATCGTAGGTTCCTTCCTCACTCGAGTTTTAATCCACTGAGCAGCATTTGATTTCTTTCGCACAACTTCGAGCCGCAAATTATTGCGATCCGTAATTTGTTGAACTAACACCAGTTGACTATGTCGAGGCACCAATAATAATTCTCGTCTGTCATTGGTAGTTGGAAGCAACTGGAGGCAGAATAACTCGGCCAATCGTACAATATTTTCATTCGAAACAGAGGCAGTAGCCAATGTGAGCGGCACATCACTGAACAACCGCGTCTTCCACTGGCTCAACTGCAGATACGTTGGCCGAAACGTGTTACCCCACTCGAGAACACAATGGGCTTCGTCTAGTACAATCCGCGCTAGTCGAGATTCTTTTCCCGCGACACGCACCCATTCTTTCAACTCTCTATTCATCTGTAACAGCTCTGGCGTCGTGTACACGAGCTTTTGACCATGCAAAAGTTGTCTCAAAGGCATGGATTTGCTCTTTTTTTCCTCTCCCGAGAGGTAGATGGCATCAACTCCTTTGCGTTTTAACCCTGCAACTTGATCCTACATATCATGATCAACAAGAAACCGTGTTTTCAGATGCAGGTCCTAGATTTCTTGGATCCCAAATGCTCGTACATGCATCAAAGCAATTAGAGGAGATACGACAAGCGTCACTTGATTCGAAGCCGTTAGTAGTGCAGGTGCCTGAAACGCTAGACTCTTGCCAGCACCTGTTGGAAGGTGCAAGAAGACCGAATATCCCTTTGTAGCCATCTTAACTGCAGTCGATTGAGCTTCTGTGATCTGGAACGGATCATTGGCGTCCAGCTCCAGCAATTGCCGATAAACAGTATCCAGATGTTGGTGGTTAGTGGAGAAAAGACGAGGAAAAAACGCTCGGATCAGCGCAGGAGAGCGACAATCGGACCGCAGAGACATCATGACGCAGACGAAAACCGGTAGTACCATAGTACATGTACCGGTAATATGTGTAGGTAAAACG
>MIQA02003730.1:0-27811 GCA_001887855.2 Sclerospora graminicola | reverse complement strand
GAGATCCGGGCACGCGCACCATTGTGGTGTAGTCGCTCTCAGAAATTTTTCCTGAGATGCGAACACCCACAGGGAGCCCAGATGACTGACTGTCGGAGGGGGTACTCCGTCCATCCGAGTCATGATCCGATCTGGCATCCGGCCGGCTGGATCGGTCACTTCCATAACCTTGGTCGTGACGAATCGGATGATCCATGTTCGAAAAGCTCACCTCGTGTACCCGTCAGCACTGGCGGTTACGCTCTCTTGATAGACCCTAGGGCGAAAAGTGTAAAGACCGTCGAATAAGGAGACGAGGGTTAGGACTAGGGGTAGCTCCTGGGTGGAAATCTTCACCGGGGAGCTTGATTGGCAATATACTTGAATTTCGTATACTGCGGGGGCTGGACCGAATAATCGATCGGCCAGCTAAACCAATGGCAATAAAGGGGTAAATCCAAACGTGTACGTAAAGGGGAGTCCAAATGTAACTCCACAATCTTCCACAGTAGGCCAAAACGTTACCACACTTTCAATACTAGATATAACCGTGTTCAAAACACGGGCGACTTGAGGTAAGTATACGCGACGCAGCGACTCCCGGTCAGGGGACTTCCGGTGGGTTACTTTAGCCTTCCCCGGGCAAACCAATAGCAGCAAAAGGGGACCTTGATAGTCCTCTGCAGTGAACCAATGAAAGCGACTTGTGTCTAAGAAAGCGAAACGTATACTGATTTTCATCCGTATGTCTAATACTCCCTTTTGTGTACCGTATAACCTACCCCAAATGGCCCGGCTGGATAGTTATGTGTCTTACCTGAAGTGGCCCAGTTAACTCCGATCGGATGCTCTTTTTTTGTGTACCGGCCCAGCCGGTACACCAACCCCAGCTGGTACCATCCCAGCCGGTACACCGAATCGGCCGGATGGCCATCCATCTAAGCTCCTTTGACCGCTGGCGTTAGCACTTCCTTGGCAGCTCCCGTTTCGACCCTGGCGCCTCTTCCGTCTTCCGCAATGCTAGGCCATCTTCAGCCTTCAGATCATCCGCTCCTCCGTTATCCACCAGCGACAGCCATCCGATCTACCTCCAGCTAGCCTGGGTACAAGTCCCTTCATATCACGTCCACACCCATCTGGCCCGATTCCAGGCCTGGCACCGTCCTGCCGCTGGTAGATACGCTCGGCGACTGCCATCCGGCATCTACGCCCTTGGTCTTCATTTTCCGCCAATCAGAAGGCGCCCTCGGGAAAGTATTTCACACCTTCCCGTTAATTAATTGACAAGTCGCTTTACCTCAATAATATGTTGACTAACTATCAAGTGTGGGTACAGTTCAGAGTTGTCACTATGCCACTTAATACCTTTTATGTTCGGACGCATCCAGAAAGGGGGTGTGAGTTAGATGAAAGATGTACCAGTAGGCTGACAGATATATGCCATATTCTCTGGGAATGTAAACGTGCTCGAACCTTGTGGCGACGTCTGATTCAGCAGTGGAGAGGAATGATGATTAGGGACTCGGCCCTAGGCACTTTTCAAACAGCGGTCGCGACTAGGTTCGCACGACCTGTAGGTTTACGTATCAATAAGGCAATGATGCAACAACATGGATGGTATGATGATACATACCCGGAAGTGTTTCATCGGCTTTGGAAAGGACTCTGTGGGATCGGAATGGCATGGTTATGGCAGCTTCGAAACCAAGCTGTATTTCAAGGAATCGTGAAAATGCGTACGATCATCTCGAATTCATCTGGAGTCAATGCCGTGCTCAAGTTGAGGCAGTGGCGGATTATGAATCAAGAGTGTATGCAACAAGGGAAGAAGGTATCCGACTGAAATCAGTTCAGAGTGCATATTCGATCAACCTCCAGCACCGGATCAAGACTCCCGAAATCTTTTCCAAGAACAACCATGTGTGTCAAGAGACGAAAACACATCCACGATGCCTGAGCCTAGACTACACACTAGAATGCACATCTTCATAGTAGCTAATGGTTAAGACTAATTATACTACATTTTACTACTACTACAATGTTGGCTTTCTACACAAACCGCACCGTTTTTGCTAAACTTGTACTCCCCCGGGTAAATACCATTTGGTGCATTTCTAACAGGGTATTTACCAGAATTGGTATTTACCAACCTAACAACACTACTCCGATGTACATATATTCTTCTATGGTAAAACCTTATGCTTTAGATTCTCGACGTATATCAACATGTGCGTTTGAAAGAAACGAAGACGCAACTCTTTTAAAAATATTTCATCCAAAACAATTAAACTATGTTATTATTAATTCACCACTGTAATGGTATCATGGAAGAAGATTGTTGCATACGGCAACCAACGCTGTCATATGCTGTGGTACTTTGTTCCCAGACCACAGACTTCGTTACAAGGAGTCTAGGGGTACTTAGACACCTATTTATACTTTGCTTCGATCGTCGATGTATCTTAACCAATGCTGTCCGTCCACTAGCGTGTTAAAAATACTGTGACAGGAAATACGTTTGTAGTCAGGTTGGTAATAAAGCCAAAGAAGGTTTTAACTTTCGCAGCAAATTATCAATTTCTCGGATAGATGCAGCCTGAAAACATTTAACAATGAAGCCAACTATCTCTAGCAAATCTGTTTTTATACCAGTTAATGTTATGTTTTGTAGTAAAGTGTGGTGGAGCCGATTTCCAAATCCATGACCGAAGTCGTGGGTGGAATCCGGATACCCACTGGCCCGGACGACCAACTATCGGAGGGGGTACTCCGTCGATCCTGATCAGCATCGGAATCAGATGAATCACCATTGTGGTGACTGATCTGATCCTCCCGGTCATCTGGCCGGTCTTCATGGTCGTCAGGATCTATGTTTAACTTCATCTCACCTTGTGTACCTGTCGATCGGGGCTGATTACACTCACTTAGGTGGACTCGGTGACGAAAAGGATGATCTTGATCAGGTCGGAGGGTTTGACCTTCTCGAGACGGGGGTGTCCTCGGGTGGAAATCTTCACCGGAGAACGGGTTGGGGTTGACACTTATTCAGTATCTAGGCACTGATCAGGAAAGTTCGTCTGATCAGGCCAGCCAATGAGAGAGAGATGTAACGAAACCAAGAAAATGTGATCAATCCACGATCTTCCACAGTAATCCACAAACGTTATCTCCACAAAACCTTTTCCAATATTCTTAACGTGTTCCAAACACGTGCGCGTTGCGGGTGAGGTTAGATCACCTAGAGCAAACCCGTCGGGGGTCTTCCGGTAAGCCAAAATGCGCCTTAGCACGTCTTAACCGGGAAATAGATGAGCAAGAGGGGACTAATCAACCCTGTGCTCCCAATGACCGCACACGTGGCGGAGCGACTCTTTGCTTTAGGGGGAAAATCTAAACCTGTTATTATATATGCAAAGTCCTATACCTGTGTACCATACCTCAACTCATGCCTGACCTTTACTTCGAACCTATTTACTTCGTCGCACGGTTGCGTAACACTCTCTTGCCCATCCTGGCTGCACCTTCAAGCTGACCTGTACCGATTCTGCCCCGATCATGACCCGACTCTTCAGAAGATCTTCAACCCATCCTGATCTTCAACAAAACGACCTTGAAACCACTTGAGACCTGCTCTTCAGCACTTGTTCACTTCATATATAGTCCGCCCAAACCGAGAACTCACTTGCCCTTGCTTATCAACGCTGATCAAAGGCTGATCGGCCCTGATCATGATCGCCATAGTGCTCGACCAGGTGATCAGGTCTGATCGGGCCTGATCAGCCCTTGATCACCTCGGGAACGTCCAGGGTCATCATCATTACGACTCCATTCATCTTCCAAACCATACTTTCGATCTTAATGCACCGTCAGGATAACCATACCGCACTGATCTCGGCTGATCAGGCCTGATCAGGCCTGATCAGGCCTTGCCACATCATCTTCGGGCTAATCAAAGGTTCACATCACTCGTATAACCTGTTAATCCACCTGCCCGATCTTCATTCATCATTTGATCTTCTTCCTCCGGGCGTGACAAGGCGATCAGGCTGCAACCTTGTATCATAGCCGGCTTCCACCAATATACCGTTCGGAGATCGGCCGGTCACCTGCTCTTGGTATGCCATGTCAACAATCACCACTATTTTATTATATCCACGAGAACTCCACTTAGTGACTGCGACAACGATCGTGATCGTGGTCTTCATCATTCCGCCAGTGCCTGGGACCGGGCTTAACGACCATACTTGGCTAACTCTTCCACATCGTAAATATCCGTTGGCCACCACCTTTTCTTCTTACTCGCGATCAACCTTTTCCCACCCATCAACCGTCATATGTTGATGGGTGTTCTATCATCACCAATCATCGGCCATGTGTGGTCCACTTCAATCCCAATATTTTCCGATCGCTTCACCACAGCCGCCCCTGAGACTAACTGTAGCCGCACAACGACTGCAGTTCGACTCACTCACTTTTGAACTTCCTCTCTGGTGATCACCATGGCCGACGCAAGCCGATCTCCTCTTCCTTCTTCGTCTTCTTCGTCTTCTTCGGCTGCCCTCCCGATCACTTCTTCGCCCTCCGTTTCCAGTTCGGCTACCCCTGCGATCGCCCCGATCGCGACCTCTACGCCGATCACGACCAGCCTCATCCGACCGACGACTGCTCTCGCTTCATATCGACCGTCTTGGAGTCTTCCTGCTCGACCCTCGTCAGATCGCCTTCTCCGTTCCTTGGAGCAGCTCGCTCGGTTGATAGATGGATCGGGCTCATTCACGTTGGGGCCCGTGGAGGCTTGTCGGCTGCGATCGGAACTCCGAAGTGCAATTCCCGAGTTGGTTTCTCTGTACGATACCAACCGGGCACTTACGGCTGAGTTATCCGATCGTCGGATCGCGGCTGATACCTCGGCACGTGATTCCGCTGATCTGGCCACCCAACTGTCGGTTCTCCGGCTAGATCATGATCGGCTTGGCAAGGATCATGATCGGCTTGACCAAGAATTGCGGGACCTGACTGATCGCTTCCAGGGTGTGACGATGGAGCGTGATCAGTTGTCAGCTGACCTCGCTGCTCTTCGACTCTCCAAACCTTCGGACACCGTCGCCACCTTACAGTCGCTGATCGACACGATGGCTATCACCATCCGTAATCAGGGTACGTTCATCTCATTCACTCCTTTTATAATCCGTATTTGACTCTCCATGTTAACTTCCAGATGAACGTATCGAGTCCATGAAGGATTCGATGGTCGAGATGGTAGATCATCTGCAGCGCATCGATGATCACCGTCTCGACCGTGATCAGCTTCTGCACGACAGAATCCGTACTGCCGAGGATGTAGAGCGTCGGGAGATTGAAGCTCGTTATGCGGATCAGCAGGTCCAGCTCTTGGCCAAACAGCTGGCTGATTCTCGTATTGGTCGCGCTGATGTACAGAAGAAGCTGGATGAGAGCCGAAAAGTAGCTGAAAATTGCCGGCATGAGCTTAATCTCGCTCGGGTCAAACTTGAGACCCTAGAGCTTGATGATCGTGCCTGGCTTCAGCTTAACGCTGACCTGAAGAGTCTCGCGGTACAAACCATGGACAGATGGACCAAGACAGACGCTGGTTCAGGGTCAGTCCGGACGGCCTTGCAACGACTTCCCGGCCTGATCAGCTCGTTCGCTCCATCTGGCACACCGCCGCAATCTCCTGCGTTTGCCCCGCCTTCGCCCGCGTCCTCCGTCGCTTCCTTGCCTGTTCGTAGTGCTGATCAGCCCGTGATCAGCACTTCACAAGCTCCCGCGTCATCTCAATCTCGTCCACCAGCGTCTCCGCGACCAGCGCCTTCGGCCTCGAGTTCTGGGAAGCGTAAGCGGACCAACTCGTCGAAGCAGAAGATGAGTCTCGCCAAGCGATCACGCCTTATGGTCGAATCGGATGACGAATCAACCGATCTGGACGAGAGGACGTTATCTGTTATGGCTCGGTCGCGCAGCGCTGATCGCCGTGCGTCAACACCGAGTTATTCCGGGGTGAATTCGCTGGCTCAGGCTGTCACTTTACTGGAGTCCGATGACGGCGATGACGATGATTTCGAGGAGGAACCCCCGGCTCAAGCTGATCCTGACATTCCTCCGACGACCACTGGGGCAGTGATCGCCCCGCCACCTAATTTTACGGGCGTCTTCATTCCTGCAGCCCGATCGTCGATCAAAGAAGATGATTACAGCTACGATCCGAGCCGTCCGTACATGGATCTGTATGTCGTTATGCAGGGGAGGCCGACTCCCGCTCACATGGCTACACGGAAACCTTGGAGTGATGATCAGGTCTGGGATCTGACGCCTCGGGTTCTCGAAGTGCGCCAGAAAAGCGTCCCTCGCTTGTGGTCCCGCCCGCCAGGCTGGATCTTCCCGATCAAATCGCCGGCACCCAAGGACAAGCAGTGGCAACCAAAGTTGTTGACCCAACATGCTATCGAAATCATGATCGGTTCGGCACCCTGGGATGTCCTCCTGACACCCATGCCCGGGTTGGCGTTCCCTGATCGCCCTTGGTTTGTCGAGCTACAGGGGCGCTTGGCTTTATATCATCAAGAACACGTGCAGGCAATATGGGAGGCGACTCACCATTTCCCGATCACGATGGCGATGCGCAAGGACGCGTGGATCGAGCACTACCATCATGCTCGCAAGCGTCGTCGCACCAAAGCCAGGGCTGCTTGGGCCACGATCTGCGATTATGTTGTCGATGGAATTAAGCACGGCGAGTGTGATCTGGACGTTTTCCTGTTCCCTAGCGTCTTGCATCTAACTGTTCGTCGAGCGGGATCGCCGGGACTCAAGGCTGACGGCGGGGATTGGTATCCCGGTCATGGGCACATAACTCCGGTCGCCACACTGCGTGATTGCTTGCTCTGGACCGATCAGCATGAGCCTTGGCGAAACCAGTTCCGATCGAGTCCCATGGATCATCCAGGATACAAGATTGCTCGCCTGCGTACTAAATATGGTCCATGATCGTCGTGATAACCCACTTTTATTTCGTTCTCCATAATCAATTAATATATCACGACTTTCCTTGATGATCTTCTCGTTTCACTTTCGTAAATCTTGTTCATGTCTCATTATTACTTCCATCTTGTAGGTCGATCGTTCTCGTGTGTGCAGGTATAATTCTTGAGTAATATATATATATATATGCGTTCGTTTCTTCCAAACCAGTCCAACCGCCCTGATCTCCACTTGCCCGATCATCATATTGCTGATCAGCCACAATGTGTCAACCCAGGTTATTGAGATTCCTGGTTATCCTCTTCGTGGGTTTGCATCACCTCAAAACGATTCCTTCTCACCCGATCACGTTCGAATTCCCTTAGTAACGCTCCACAGTTCAGATCACGCTCGTCTATCCACTCGGGATCGTCGTAACCCTTCCAACGAACCAAATATTCATGGTGGGTCCGGCCAAAACGGGTTTTCTTGCCTGATCGGGTATCCAACACCTTCTCCACCTCAAATTCGTTTGGGTCCAATGCTCTTTCCCAACTATCTTCGGGTAAGAAAACCTCATCAAAATCAAACCTTGGCTGATCATCTCCTGACAGCCTAGTTTTAGGCCGATCAGGGTATTCTCGGACCAGTTTCAACTTTGACAAGTGAACAATCGGGAAAATTCCATAATCAGTACCCGCGGTAATCAGTCGAGCGGCATGATCACCGATTAGTTCGGCTACGCGGAACGGTCCATGCCATAAATGTGCTAATTTCTTGGCATATCCCTCTTTCACACGATCCAAGTAAAGCCAAACTCTTGATCCTGGCTCGATATCGTGTGAATCGGCCTGATCATTGTTCCGATCAGCTCTTTCTTGGATAGCCCTTCGTAATCGTTCGTTAACTTGTTCCCGCGCATGTTGGTAGTGACGTTGGAGTCCCATGCGCCATCGACGAGCTTCGCGATCTCGACCTCGTGTGCAACCAACAGGGATCACTGACTCGATGGTAGATCGGGGGTCCCAACCATATGCCAGATAGAATGGGGTATCTCCCCTGATCCGATCAAACGAGGAATTCAAAGCAAACACCAGTCTCTCCGCATATTCATCCCAATCTTGTTGCGCGGAGTCTGCGACATACATCTTAATAGCCCTGGTCAACGTTTGTACCATCCGCTCGGCTTTACCATTCGCCTGTGGACGGTACGCCATGGTCGCGCTCTGTTTCTGGCCAAGCATCTGATTAAAAGATCGGAACACTTCGGCCATAAAACCTGGTTCACGATCATGCCTGATCACTTCACTGGCTCCAAACCGTCGGAACACACATTCTTCGTAACTGCAAGCGACTTGTTGAGCCGTTCGTGTAGATCCCGCTTTCGCGATTACCAATCCTGTGAACAGATCAGTCCAGATCAGCAGCTCGGTATTGCCCTTGAACGATTTTGGGAGGGACGGTATGTGATCCATCGCGATCACTTGGAAAGGGTAGGTCGCCTGGATATTTCCAGGTGATCTTCCCCGGATATTTGGCATACCTTTTCCAGTTTCGCAATCCGTACATGTTCCAACAAACTTTTGTATACTCCGATATAATCCTCTCCAATGGAAATGTTTACGGATCCTGTGGTACGTTCGTCCTACGCCCTGGTGGCCACCCTCCAAACTGACATGATAATGGTGTAAGATATCGGCTTGTAAAGTTTCCGGGATCACGAGTCTAGCCGATCGATCCAAATCCGCATCAGCCTGATCAGCTGATACATAATAAAACAACAGATCATTTTCGTCGATCTCGTAGTTAAACGCGATCTTGGCACAATCCTTTGCCTCACTCTGGCTCAGCTTCTCCAGATCGCCCTTTAGAAACGCCTTCAGATCACCGATCCATTTTTCCTCGTCTTGAGCCTTGAGAATTCTTTCGATCCGCATCTCTTGTACTATTTCCTCTGTCAGGCTTCCGCGAGAGGGTGATCTGTTGGGTGGTGATCTGGTTCGTGATCTCGTCGTGATCAAGATCTGGGCTGCTTCCTTATCATTTTCTACACGGATCAACTCCGGCAGCCTATTGATCTCCACCAGTTCTTCTAACAGCGTTTGATCAGTGATTATCGATCCGGCCTGATCACGCATAGCCATAGTTGCTAAGTGATCTGCACTCCGATTCCAATCACGTTTCACATGCAAAAGATCATGTCTTGGCCATCCACGTAAAGCTTTCATAACGCGATCATTCAGCAGTTTCAGACGCGGCGCTTTACAGTCGATCTCTCCAGTGATCTGCCGAATCACCAGGTTTGAATCTCCGCATATAATTATTCTTCCAATCTTTTGCTCTCGCAAGAAATCCAAACCTAGTAGCAGACCACGGTATTCAGCCTCATTGACCGTGATACCTGGAGTATAATCTGAACCGGCTGATATAACAGTCCACTCTGGCAATTTCCATAGCAACGCGCTATACGCCCCTACACCTTTCTTCACACTCGCTGATCCGTCGAAACTCACAACGATCAGATCTTCTTCTGAGCCGACGATCGGTGGAGGTATAGTGATCGATTCACGTGGTTGTTTCCGGGGAGCGACCTCGATCAAGGCTTCATCGACTTCTGATCGGGGCGTGATGCTGGCTGCCAGCGTCCCAAGAATTTCTTCTTCGCCCTTGGTGCACTTAATGATCTCCAAAGTCCACTGAGATAACACCGCTGCCCATCGCCCCAGTCTTCCGTCTAAACCATTCGCGGATAGTAACCACGCCAGACTAGATCGTTTGGATAATACCTTAATTGATCTAGTTACCAGCATAGAATAGCAAACATCCAACACACGTAACAACGCTAGCACTTCCTTATCCACAATGCCATAGTTAACTTCATTCGGTTTCAATGTTCGGCTTGTGAACGTCACCGGGCAATAAACTCCATCGTGATCTTGGACCAGGGCGGCCGATATGGCCCATTTACTGGCATATAAGATCACCACGGGAATCTTCTCCGGATCGAAGTGTTTCAGTATCGGCGTCGAGATCATCTTCGCCTTTAACATACTGAAGGCTACCATAGCGCGATTCATGTGATCCTCTGATCCTGGCACAGTTTGATCAGTCGGTGATCCAATCTTGAGATCAACCTCGTGATCAGTCCCAATTGGTGATCCTCCCATCCGATCACGTTCTCTCAGGCCATGATAGTCAACTTCCTTCAATTCATAAAGTATAGCGGCGTAGATCGAGAAGTCCTCAATAAATCTGCTATAATAATTCAATGATCCGAGGAAGGATTGCATGGCCTTCAACGATCGGGGAAACGGTAAGTTGCTGAGAGCGGCTAGATCCTTCGGATTTGCTTCCAACCCTTGGATCGATACGTTATGACCGAGGTAAGCGACCTTGGGTTGACCCCAGAAACTCTTGACCACACTGATCGACAAATTCCAACGCTCGCAGGTATCTAAGAGTCGTTCGACCTTATCACATAGCATATCCCAGGATGTTGCCGTGACCAAGATATCATCTATATACGATCGCCTTCCCAACACTGATCGGCCCTGATCTTGGTCTGGCTCACCTTCCGTAAACACATCATGTAAATCCGTGGCTTCCCGATCAGCACTGATCTTGAAATACCCATAGAGAGCATTGTCGATCAGCCTTTGGTAGATCTGTGGGGCGTTCTTTAATCCAAACGGCATCCGATTCCACTCGAAAAGTCCAAAAGGTGTAACGAAAGCCGAGATCTCTCGAGCTCGATCGGTCATCGAAACCACCCAAAAACCACTAGCCATATCCAACGAGCAAAACCATAAAACTTTATCCAGATCTTCTAACAAGTCATTGATCAGGGGCATCGGGTAGACCATCAACTTCGTGAGGCGATTCACCATTCTGTAGTCGATACACAATCGAATATCAACCCCATTCTTCTTAATCACAATCACGATCGGTGATGCCCACTGCGATGTTGATGGTCGGATGATCTTTGTACTCAGCAAACCCTTGATCAAATCGGATAACTTTTCCCGGTATTGAGGTGCAACTTTACGACAACGCTGAGCGATCGGCCTCGCGTTTCCCACGTCTATATCACAAACAGCTCCAAATGCGGCTGGGGGTAGGGCGTTACCTTTCCCCATCAGTAAGTGACGTCTCTTCCAGATGATCTTCTTTAGCTGATCGATCTGCTCGGGCGTATTCACCTCGGGATCACCGACTTGTAAATCTTCCATGGTGACTTCTGGCACATTTGGCGATACTTCTGGTAACACAGCCATCTGCTTCTCGATACCTTCAATATACTGATCGCCACCTTCGTGTATACACACCTGCTCATCCACTTGATCTACCTCTTTCTGATCGGTATCATCTTGGGTCGCCCCTTGTGCGTCGCTCGCCTGATGGTTTACTTCTGACTCACCCTCCTCTGTAATGAATTCAGCTGGTTCATCCTCATGATCGTGCTTGGACTCTTCACTGTCTTTTCCGCTAACTGAGTCCGTTGTTTTCGGTGAGCCGGGCCTAATTATACTCAATATCTGTGGACCTTCTCTGACCCGGCCTTCCCCTGTCGCTTCGATCGATGGCCTCCTGATCAGCAGCTTGGTCGGCGTAGAATACTCCGGCTTCTCGACCATAGGTGAGGTATCTTCATCCACTAAGTCTTCGTCACTGATCACGTCCGTGGTGGCTTGATAAGCCAGATTCTGCCATTCAATGTATCTTCGTGATCCCACTGAAACATATCCGATCTGTCGGGGTACTTTCCCTTCAGGTAACCACATCCCTAAGATCATGTCTTCGTGGATGATCAGCGGCTGATCGGATATATTTGTGACTCTGATGTAGCTTGATCGGCCGATACCTTTAACGAACGTTGGTACCCAACGTTCGCCACGGGTCAGCCACAATTTCTGTTGCCGATCACTCGACCGAATCATGACATCGACTGATCGGGACACCCCAATGTTCTCGTACTGACCCATCTTTAACATCCGTACATGAGTACCATACAAAGGCCGTCGGCCCGATAACTGAATCTGCACTTCATCCGGCAGAGTCAGGGTTCCATGAGATAGGTCAAGTCGTATACCAGCTGGTACCATAAAATCCATCCCCAATATCGCGTCCTGACCGGCTAGCCGTCCAACCCAAGCATTAAAATAGTAGACCAGGGATCCTGCCAAGGTGATCTTCACACGTGATCGTCCTTCCGTCATATATGAACTCTCGCCAATCCCAACACATTCTTGCCTCTGGGTACTGTCTATACGACATCCCACCTTACGAGCAAAGGCGGAGTCGATGATCGAGACTTCCGCCCCAGAGTCAAATAAAATAGTGGCTTTCTCATTGTTGATCTTTCCGTTAGCTTTAGCCTGTTTAAACCACTTGTCGGGAGAGTGATACTTCCAGTATCCACGGGATTCACCGGGCAGTAGGTCCAACTCCATGATCACGTCCGATCGTGAATATTCATCCACTCTGAGACTGTAGATCGGACACCGATCGATGCAATTTGAATTAGAACATGTATTGTCGGTTATCTTCTTTTCCTCAAACTTATCTCCGCTACCGACATATGCATAAATGCAGAACATAGATCGCTCGGCTCGAACCAGATTCCAACCTGGCGAGCGATCTAGTTTAACATCTTCTCAACATCTGGTGGGAGCATACCAGCATGTTTAGTCGGCACATACCACTTGCGCATCAGATTAAAGAATTCTTCGATCGGGCAGGCGCCGGCGTCATGAAGCTTCCCACAGGTCTTGCAAACGAAAAAGCAGTGATCAGAAGGGTGACCTTTACGATCACATTTTCCACACGTAATTCTTTTCCAACAATCACGATCTCCATGTTTGGTCGACCCACAATGTACACATTTCTTACGAGATCGGTCCTGATCAGGTTGAATACCACCAGGTTTCCGTCCGTCCACACCATTAGTCGATGATCTCGGGCGATACATTGGTTCCGTCGTAAATACATGACGATATTGTTCCTCGTCCGAGCTCAGACCCGACTGACCACCTTCCTCTTCAGAGCTTGAACTGTCTGATTCCTTCGCGATCACGCGAATCGCTCTGGCTGGTCGGGCTGCCGGTATCTTGCCTTGATCAGGGTGTGGCTTGGACCGGTACCGGTTCGATCCTACCTCGACCTTGGGCTGTCGACTCTTGGCCCGTTGCAACGTCCTTAGAGTCAGTTCCAGTTGTTCTGAGTCCTTTATACGGAGCAGGGTTAGCTGATCAGCCAGATCGCGATTGTCCAGAGTTCCAATGAAGTGTTCGACATGTTCACGGGCTATGTCCGGGTGTCGTGGGTCCTTGATCGGCATTTTCGCGCGTAGACCAGCAACATTCAACCGATGTAGGTACTCGATCGGCGTCTCGTCGGATCTTTTCTTCATGTGGTAGTACTGCCTAGCGACAGACACCCCCGAATTGCAATATTGTTCTTCGAATTCCTCACACAAACGGGGCCACTTCAAACGCACTTCTCGACTTAGCTGTTTAAGCCAGTTCTTGGCCGGGCCTTTCATTAAATCAGCGAAGATCAGGCATCTTTCAGCTTCCGGTGTCTTGTCCCTCAGAAACGCTGACTTAGTCCGGCTTAACCAACCTCTGGCCTGATCGTCATCCATATCTTTTCCGGTGAAATCCTTCAATTCCGAGATCGCAGACATTCGTACTCGGGTGATCGTTCCCGATTCACTGTCAAATGCTTGCGCGGAGGCCATATTCGCTCTACGAGGCATCTCGATGTCCAGATCATCTGGATCGAAATGTTGGCTGATCTCGCCCTCTGACTCCATGTCCACATCACTTCGCGGGGGTGATCGGTGAAATCGGTCCTGGTGATCGCCCTGGCATATCGAACGAACAATTCCGGCTGATCGGACTGATTCCATCTCCACATCCACGGGTCTCTTGACCGATTTCTCAGCAGACTGATTCATATTCGGTGCCGATCGCCATGGTTGTCCTTGCCCAGGTGTGAACTGAGGCAATCCATACTGATCACCCGCAAATCGGTTCATCATTGTCGCGAACATGGCTTTTAATTGCTCTGGGACCTCCGGCATGTTGGTTGGACCGGTATTGGAGGTCGGATTGGCCTGTGGCACTTCCTGAGCGTCTTCGAAACTATCGTCCGATCCGACTCTACCAGGTTCAGGCTTTCTCTTCCTGTTCTGCGACTCGGTCTTGGGGTCGATCTGCTGGATCCCTTTTGGGCCCAACGTCATACGTGTGATCCCAACCGAGGAGTCGGTGGATGCCGCTCCAGATTGTGATGACGATTGGTATATCGACTCGATATCCATAGGATACTCCACCAACTGTGATCGGTGCGAAGGATCCGCGATCGGCGACTGAACCACTGGGTTCGCCCCTAGTAACGAAGCAAGATGATCATACAGGGTGATCATAGATTCTCTGATCGTCTCTTGATCCAGATCGAATAGCATATTCGCATCGAAGGCACCAGTAGTGAAGCCAACCTCGTCGATCTGCGCCAAGAGGTTCCTGATCAGATCAAGTTGACTGCCTGTGATCACCGGCCGGGTCGCTCGACCTTCCAGCTTCCCGATGATCTTAGGCTTGATGATCTTCATCACTGGGTTGGTAACCAGGAACTTGTGAAACTCTCGAAGATAGAACAGTCGTTCCACATCTTGGACAGTGGTCTTCTCGGCTGGTTCGATCTTCTCTTCGTCTTCCTCGAAGATCTTCGGTTTAGGTTTCACATATTTTTTAGGTGGATCGCAATGATCCGCCCCCATATTTTTTCTGTCTTTTTCCATTTTCTTCTTATGCATAGGATCAAGGTTAACACCTCGATCCTTTCCTGGGTTATAGTCAACTTTACTATAACCCAGATCGGCCCCGATCGGGGCCATGTGGGGAGTTATTTCATCTTTAATCTCGACCTGGCACTCCACCAAACCAGGTCGATCATCGCTTCCTTTAGAAATGGACAGCATCGGAGGCGATACGCCTTCCTCCAATACACCCGAAAAAGTTTCCTCCACTTTGATTTTCACATCTTTTTCATCATCAAAGGAATCACGGTGATATCCTGAGTCACCAAGTGATCCGGGCACGCGCACCATTGTGGTGGAGCCGATTTCCAAATCCATGACCGAAGTCGTGGGTGGAATCCGGATACCCACTGGCCCGGACGACCAACTATCGGAGGGGGTACTCCGTCGATCCTGATCAGCATCGGAATCAGATGAATCACCACTGTGGTGACTGATCTGATCCTCCCGGTCATCTGGCCGGTCTTCATGCTCGTCAGGATCTATGTTTAACTTCATCTCACCTTGTGTACCCGTCGATCGGGGCTGATTACACTCACTTAGGTGGACTCGGTGACGAAAAGGATGATCTTGATCAGGTCGGAGGGTTTGACCTTCTCGAGACGGGGGGTGTCCTCGGGTGGAAATCTTCACCGGAGAACGGGTTGGGGTCGACACTTATTCAGTATCTAGGCACTGATCAGGAAAGTTCGTCTGATCAGGCCAGCCAATGAGAGAGAGATATAACGAAACCAAGAAAATGCGATCAATCCACGATCTTCCACAGTAATCCACAAACGTTATCTCCACAAAACCTTTACCAATATTATTAACGTGTTCCAAACACGTGCGCGTTGCGGGTGAGGTTAGATCACCTAGAGCAAACCCGTCGGGGGTCTTCCGGTAAGCCAAAATGCGCCTTAGCACGTCTTAACCGGGGAAATAGATGAGCAAGAGGGGACTAATCAACCCTGTGCTCCCAATGACCGCACACGTGGCGGAGCGACTCTTTGCTTTAGGGGGAAAATCTAAACCTGTTATTATATACGCAAAGTCCTATACCTGTGTACCATACCTCAACTCATGCCTGACCTTTACTTCGAACCTATTTACTTCGTCGCACGGTTGCGTAACACTCTCTTGCCCATCCTGGCTGCACCTTCAAGCTGACCTGTACCGATTCTGCCCCGATCATGACCCGACTCTTCAGAAGATCTTCAACCCATCCTGATCTTCAACAAACGACCTTGAAACCACTTGAGACCTGCTCTTCAGCACTTGTTCACTTCATATATAGTCCGCCCAAACCGAGAACTCACTTGTCCTTGCTTATCAACGCTGATCAAAGGCTGATCGGCCCTGATCATGATCGCCATAGTGCTCGACCAGGTGATCAGGTCTGATCGGGCCTGATCAGCCCTTGATCACCTCGGGAACGTCCAGGGTCATCATCATTACGACTCCGTTCATCTTCCAAACCATACTTTCGATCTTAATGCACCGTCAGGATAACCATACCGCACTGATCTCGGCTGATCAGGCCTGATCAGGCTTGATCAGGCCTGATCAGGCCTTGCCACATCATCTTCGGGCTAATCAAAGGTTCACATCACTCGTATAACCTGTTAATCCACCTGCCCGATCTTCATTCATCATTTGATCTTCTTCCTCCGGGCGTGACAAGCCGATCAGGCTGCAACCTTGTATCATAGCCGGCTTCCACCAATATACCGTTCGGAGATCGGCCGGTCACCTGCTCTTGGTATGCCATGTCAACAATCACCACTATTTTATTATATCCACGAGAACTCCACTTAGTGACTGCGACAACGATCGTGATCGTGGTCTTCATCATTCCGCCAGTGCCTGGGACCGGGCTTAACGACCATACTTGGCTAACTCTTCCACATCGTAAATATCCGTTGGCCACCACCTTTTCTTCTTACTCGCGATCAACCTTTTCCCACCCATCAACCGTCATATGTTGATGGGTGTTCTATCATCACCAATCATCGGCCATGTGTGGTCCACTTCAATCCCAATATTTTCCGATCGCTTCACCACAAAGTAGAGGTAGCGGAGATGGCTTCCAGTTTCGTGTAGACAGACCGGATTAAGTGAATAAGTTGGGAGAGAATCTGGAAGGAGTTGCCGCCAGTTACTTTCAAGTGAACGTGGGCAACTGGTGGCAGATCTCGCAAACTTTGTATTTGGTTCTGGACCAGATGCTCAGTGCGTTCAAGGTGACGGTAACTCACCATCAAGCGTCGATTCGTTTTGCGCAGAGAAAGACCCAATAGACGCTCTTGGGTTGAACATTTCCTATACGTCTGGACTCTCGCGCGTGAACGCAGCTCGAGTGAGCAACTTATTGTGGAAATATCGTAAAGTACGCGGCCCCAAGACTGAAATCGGTGCTTCTTGTCCGCTATAATCCACACCGCCAAGATTACGTCCAACACTTGCAAGAAGGGATTGTTTTGGCGCAAGAGGGGATTGACGACGAGGGCCAAAGAATTAAATTTTTGGGTAAATGCCGTCGTCGAAAAATAATCTAAGAGGACTTGTTACGGATGTGGTTTGGGAGGGCATATCAAAAGCGATTGCCCGCAACTGAACAGAAGAAACATGTCCAAGAGAGGTGGTCGAAACCGAGGACGATCGAACGATGGAGGAACTGAAAATCGTTTCGTTTTGGCCACCACCAAAACGAATGATGAAAAAATGGCGTTAAAAGGAATTGAAATTTTAGACGTAAATGTTTGGATTATTGAAAGCGGGGCAAGTCGGCACCTCGTATGCGTTGAAAGTATCTTAGAAGATGCAGTGACGTGCGGTGAGGACTAGAATATAGCTCTCCCGGACGGAGGGACGCTACGGGTGGAGAAAATTGGCAAAGTAACTCTCAGAAGTTTCTCAAATGATGGTACGTGCGTCGTGCTCACAGCCAAAAACCTGAGCTCGCTTGGTTGTCTGCGCAAGAACGATGCGTATTAAGAGACAGCGGATCAAAGATGCACACGGTTTTTCGAAACTGTGGTGGAGCCGATTACCAAATCCAGAACGAAAGTCTTGGGTGGAATTTGGATACCCACTAGCCCGGACGACCAACTATCGGAGGGGGTGCTCCGTTGATCCTGATCGGCATCAGGATCGGATGAATCATTACTATGATGACTGATCCAATCCTCACGGTCATCCGACCGGTCGTCATGTTCGATAGAATCTATGCTTAACTTCATCTCACCTTGTGTACCCATTGATCGGGGGTGGTTACACGCACTCAGGTGTACTCTTAGATGAAGGGTGATCTGAATCAGGTCGGAGGGGATGACCTTCTCGAGACGGGGGTGTCCTCGGGTGGGAATCTTCACCGGAGAATGAGTCAGGGTCGATACTTAGTTTAAGCATCTAAGGGCGCTGATCGGGAAACTTTGTCCGATCAGGCCAGCCAATAAAAACGAGAGAAAACGAGAAACCACGAAAACCACAATAAAACCACTATCTTCCACAGTAAACCACAAATGTTATCTCCACGAAACCTTTCAAATTATTATAACGTGTTCCAAACACGTGCGCGAGGGGAGTGAGGTTTGATTACCTAAACAAAACCCGTCGGGGGCCTTGCGGTAAGCCAAAATGCGTCTAAGCGCGTCTTAACTGGGAATTAAGTTGAGCTACAGAGGCCAAGTTAACCCTGTGCTCCCAATGACCGCGACACGTGGCGGAGCGACTCTTTGCTTAGGGGGTAAGTCAAAACCTGTTATTATATATACAATGTCCTATACCGAGTGTACCGTACACCAACTCATGTGTCTGCCTCATACTTCGATCCTGTTCGCTTCGCCGCACGGTTGCATAGTACCACCTTACCCATCTTTGTTGCACCTTAAAACTGATCCGTACCACTTCTGACCCGATTATGGTCAAACTCTATGGCGATCTTCAACCGTTCCGATCTCTCGATAAACAGCCCGGAACCCGCTCGAGATCTGCCTCTCGGGCACTGTTCGCCTCATATCCAACCCGGATTAACTGAAAACTCCATCTCTCTTCACACCTGGAAGCCGGTTTGGGGTCGATCGATTCAGATCATGATCAGCACAGCGATCGGCAGAGTGATCGGGGCAGTGATCAGGGCGATCAGCCCCAGATCACCTCGAAACACCTCAGGGTTACCATCACATCGACTTTGCCTGTTTACTCGACCATGTTCTTGACCTTCATCACCTGTCGGGGTGCCAAGATCGCACCGACTCAGCCTTTCTCGTGAAATTGGACCTGATCGGACCTTCTTGCATCAATTCTTGATGGATCCATACTCTCACCGCTTGCCTCAACTTGGTAATGCTTGCACGGCTCGCCACTCCACATACCCAGTTCTGTTCTGTAACTGATCCTTGTATTCTAGGGCAGAGTTAGGTGACTCGGCCGATCGGGTCGGAATTTCATATCACATCCAGCTTCAACATCTGTACCGTTCATAACTCATCCCGATAACTGTTTCTGATATGTTACTTCGCCATTTATGCTGTATCTCCAGTTTGTCTCAGTCGATCTCGCCATATACGTCCACTTGAACTCCGCTTAATATGCAATATCCTGATCGGATCGTGACCTTCGCCATTCAATTAATATCCGGGACGGGCGTGGTAACGGTGCTTGGCTTATCCCTTCACATTACGAAAGCCCACCTTTTCGTCGTATACGAGATCAGCCTGCTCCACCCATCAACTGTCCCATCTTGGTGGGTGCTCCCATCGTCACCAATCAACGACCATGTGTGGTCCACCTTATTCGCAACATTTTTGTCAGATCGCTTCACCACAGCCGTCCCTTGAGCCTAACTGCAGCCGCGTAACGACTGCAGTTCGACTCATCCATTTCCGAATCTTCCGCTTAGTGACCAGCCATTTCTGATTCAAGACGACCTCCTCTTTCTTTCCCTGCCCCCTCGGCTGCCTCTCCGACCAGCGTCTCGTCTCCGGGGCCAAGTTCAACCAGTTCTGCGACTTCTCCAATCTCGACCGCCACCACGATCGCGACCAGCTTCATCTCCCCCACGACGACCTTGACTTCCTCTCGCCCGCCTTTAGGTTTCCCTGCTCGGCCTTCTCCGAGTCGCCTCGTCAATCACTTGGAGCAACTGGCTCGTCTGGTGGAGGGATCTGGCCCGCTCACGCCGGGGCCCATACAAACTAGCCGACTGCGGTTGGGGCTCCAGAGTGCAATTCCTGAGTTGATTTCCCTGTACGATGCTAACCGGACGCTTAGTGCCGAATTGTTTGATCGTCGGGTCGTCATAGATCGTCTGGACCGCGATTCTGCTGACCTGGCAGACCAACTGTCGACTTTACGACTGGATCGTGGCAGGATTGATCAAGATCTGCTGGACATGACGAACCGCGTTCAAGGTTTAACAGTCGAGCGAGATCAGTTGTCTGCTGATCTCGATGCCCTGCGCGTCTCCGCTAAGCCTTCGGGTACTATCTCTTCTCTGCAATCGATGATTCGCTCGCTGTCTGTCACCGTCCGCAATCAAGGTATGTCCAACCCATCTGCCTCTTCTGCAATATGTATATAACTTTTTCTATCCTTGCTTCCAGACGAGCACATCGAGGCGATGAAGTGTTCGATGGTCGAGATGGTGGGTCATCTGCAACAGCTCGATGACCACCGTCGCGACCATGATCAGCTACTCCGGAACAAAATTCATACCGCCGAGGAAGTGGAGCGCTTGGAAGTCGAAATGCGTCACACGGATGAACAGGTCCAGCTCTTGGTGAAACAGCTTTCTGATTCGCGCATCGGCCGTGCCAACATACAAATAAGGTTAAGCGAGAACCAGAAGGAAGCTGAAAATCGACGGGGCGAGCTTAAGCTTGCTCGGGTTAAGCTTGAAACCCTGGAGCTCGATAAGCGCGCTTGGACCCAACGCCATGGTGACTTGAAGAAGATCGCCCACCAGACAATGGACAGGTGGACCGACCCGAACGCTGATTCGGGGTCGCTTCGGACGGCTTTGCAGGGATTCCCTGAGCTGCTCAAGTGTCTTGTACCGGCTAGGACACAGTCGTATAAGCCGCTTGGATCTGACCCGCCGTCGCCCACCTTCTCCGTCGCTTCTTCGCCGATTAACATGGATGCTGATCAGCCAGTGATCAGCAAAGCAGCGGCTCCTGCGTCCCCTCCATCCCGTTCGCCACTAGCTTCGAGACCGGTCTCGTCGATCTTGAGTTCGGCGAAGCGCAAACGCGCAAGTCTATCGAAAAAGAAGATGGTTCCTGCCTAGCGCTCTCGTCTCATCGCTGACTCTGATGAAGAGTCGACAGATTTGGAAGAAAGGACGCGAACTGCTTTGGCCAGATCACGCAGCGCTGATCGTCGAATTTCGGTGGCGGCCTCGTCGGGATCAACCTCGCTGACCCAGACCGTCGCTTTGCTTGACTCCGACGGCGATGACGAGAACGATCCGGAAGACAAGCGACCGGCTGCGGCTGCTTCTAGCGCTCCTCTGGCCGCCGGTACGACGCCGACCACCCGACTGCCCAACTTCACTGGCGTCTTCGTTCCAGCGGATAAATCGCCGATCCATCAAGACGACTACAGTTATGATCCGAAGGAGAAGTTCATAGATCTATACGCCGTTATGCAGGGCGAACCGTCGAAGGCTCATCTGGCGACCCGACGACCCTGGAGTGCCGATCGGCTATGGGACTTAACGCCTCTGGTTCTTTTGGTAAGACGCAAAATCGTCCCTCGCTGTTGGTCCCGTCCGCCAGGGTGGATTTTCCCGATCAGGTCGCCGGCGCCCAAGGAAAAACACTGGCAACCTGATGTGCTGCAACCCGGGGCCATCAAACTCTTGATCGATTCAGAGCCTTGGGACGTTCTCATGAAGCCTATGCCCGGATTGGACTTTCCTGATCGCCCCTGGTTTGGAGATCTGTAGGAACATCTGGCCTCGTATTACCGGGGACATGTTCAAGCGTTATGGGAAGCAACTCACCATTTCCTGATAACTGCGAAGATGCGTAGGGACGCGTGGCTTGAGCACTACTTCCATGCTCGCAAGCGCCGACGCACCAAAGCTGGAGCTGCTTGGGCCGTGACCTGTGACTATGTGGTCGATGGGATCCAGCGCGGCGAGTGCGACTTTGACGTTTTCCTGTTCCCCGCCGTGCTGCATCTGCCTGTTCACCGGGCGGAAATGCGAGGCGTCAAGGCCGATGGCGGGGAATGGTATCCTGGTCATGGACACCCGACCCCGATCGGCACGTTGCACGATGCTTTGAACTTTGCCGATCGTCAAGAGCCTTGGCAGAACCAATACCGCGGCACGTTGCGCGATGCTTTGAACTTTGCCGATCGTCAAGAGCCTTGGCGGAACCAATACCGCTTAAGTCATCCGGCGTTCAAGATATCCCGTCTGCGCGCGAAGTATGGCCCGTAGTTATCGTGATAGCCAGTTTTTTTTCATTCTCTCCTTAATGATTAATATATCACGACAACTTTCTGATAATCTTCATGTTCGATATCCAAACTTCATATCCAGGTTCCAGCATTATCCTCATCTTGTATGTCGATCCTTCATATGCAGTGAATGTAATTTTCGTGAATTATATGTATACGCATGTCCGTTGACTCTGAATCAGCTCAACCAACTTGATCTCAGCTTGTTTGATCGTTACCTTTGGCTGATCCATCACAATATGTCAACACAGACTATTGAGACTCTTGGTTACCTTCTTCGTGAGTTTGCATAACTCCAAGTCGGTTTCGTCTTACCCGATCACGCTCAAACTCCCTTAGTAAGGCTCCACTGTTGAGGTCCCGTTCATCTACCCACGCTGGATCGTCGTACCCTTTCCACTGAACCAAGTAATCATGATGGGTTCGACCAAATCGGGTCCTCTTGCCCGATCGGGTATCCAAAACATTTTCCACTTCAAATTCATTTTGATCCAACGCTCTTTCCCACCTGTCTTCGGGCAAGAAAGCCTTGTCGAAATCAAACCTTGGCTGATCATCGGATGTCAACCTGGTTTTTGGGCGATCGGGGTATTGCCGGACCAGCTTCAGCTTCGACAAGTGGATGATCGGGAAAACTCCATAATCGGTACCAGCCGTTATTTACTGGGAAGCATGGTCGCCGATCAATTCGGATACAAGGAATGGTTCATGCCACAAATGCGCTAACTTCCTGGCGTATCCTTCTTTCACGCGATCCAAGTAAAGCTAGACCCTTGATCCCGGTTCGATATTATGCGAATCGGCTTGATCATTATTCCGCTCAGCTCTCTCTTGGATCGACCTCCGCAGTCGTTCATTCACTTTTTCCCGCGCATGCTGGTAATGGCGCTGGAGTCCCATACGCCATCGACGAGCTTCGCGATCTCGACCTCGGGTACATCCGACGGGAATCACCGACTCGATAGTAGATCGGGGGTCCCAACCATACGCCAAGTAGAACGGAGTATCTCCCCTGATCCGATCGAAAGAAGAATTCAACGTAAACACCAGTCTTTCTGCATACTCATCCCAATCTTGTTGAGCGGAATCTGCGACATACATCTTAATAGCTCTTGTTAGCGTCTGCACCATACGCTCGGCCTTGCCGTTCGCCTGCGGACGGTAGGCCATGGCCGCACTTTGTTTCTGACCAAGCATCTGATTGAATGATCGAAAAACTTCAGCCATGAAACCTGGTTCCCGATCGTGCCTGATCACCTCACTTGCTCCAAACCGCCTAAAGACACATTCCTCATAACTGCAGGCGACTTGTTGGGATGTTCGGGTAGTTCCCGCTTTCGCGATCACCAATCCTCAGTCCAGATCAGCAGTTCCGTATTGCCTTTGAACGATTTCGGCAAGGAAGGTATGTTATCCATCGCTATCACTTGGAAAGGGTAAGTCGCAATGGATGCTCCCGGGTGATCTACCCCGAATAATCGGCATACCCTTCCCGGTTTCGCAATCTGTACACGTTCCGACAAACTTTTGGACACTTCGATATAGACCTCTCCAGTGAAAGTGTTTGCAAATCCTGTGGTACGTCCGACCCACACCCTGGTGACCGCCCTCTAAACTGACGTGATATTGATGCAAGATATCTGCTTGCAAGGTCTCCGGAATCACCAGTCTCGCTGATCGGTCCAGGTCTGCGTCAGCCTGATCAGCTTGAGAATAATAGAACAATAAATCGTTTTTATCAATCTCGTAACTGGAAGAGATCTTAACACAATTCTTTGCCTCATTCTCGCTCAAATAATTTTTTTCCAAGTCTCCATTCAGAAAAGCTTTCAGATCAACAATCCAATTTTCTTCGTCTTGTGCCTTGAGAATTCTTTCAATCCGCATCTCCTGCACGATTGCTTCGGTTAGACTTTCTCGAGAAAGTGGCCTGCTGGGTGTTGATCTGACTCGTGACCTCGTCATGATCGAGACTTGCGCTGCCTCCCGTTTATCTTCCGAATGAAACAGCTCGGTCAACCTATTAATCTCGACCAATTCCTCCAGCAATGCTTTATCGGTAATCATCAATCCAGTCTGATCACGCATGGCCATCGTGGCTAGGTGATCCGCACTCCTATTCCAGTCGCGTTTCTCGTGTAAGAGGTCATGATTTGGCCATCCACGTAGGGTTTTCATAACGCGATCATTTAACAACTTCAAGTGCGGAGCCTTGCAATCGATTTCTCCAGTGATCTGCCGGATCACCAGATTTGTGTCTCCACATATGATTACCCTTCCACTCTTTTGTTCTTGAAGGAGATCCAAACCTAGCAGCAGACCACGGTATTCGGCTTCATTGACTGTGATGCCCGGGGTATAATCTGAACTAGCTGATATGATAGTCCATTCCGGCAATTTCCACAACAACGGACTATACGGCCCAACGCCTCTCTTCACGCTCGCTGATCCATCGAAACTTATGACGATCAAGTCTTCATCCGAGCCGACTACCGGTGGGGGTATAATGATCGATTCTCGCGGTTGTTTCCGAGGAGCGACCTCGATCAGGGCTTCATCGACTTCTGATCGGGGTGTGATACTGGCTGCTAGCGTACCGAGAATTTCTTCTTCACCCTTGGTGCATTTGATGATCTCCAAGGTCCACTGAGATAACAGCGCTGCCCATCGCCCCAGTCTTCCGTCTAACCCGTTCGCGGACAATAACCAAGCCAGACTAGATCGCCTAGACAATACATTGATCGATCTAGTCACCAGCATAGAGTAACAGACATCCAATATGCGTAATAATGCCAGCACTTCTTTATCCACAATACCGTAGTTGACTTCGTTCGGTTTTAATGTTCGGCGCGTGAACGTCACTGGGCAATATATTCCGTCGTGATCTTGGACCAGTGCGGCCGATATTGCCCATTTACTGGCGTATAGAATCACCACGGGAATCTTCTCCGGATCGAAATGCTTCAGTATCGGAGTCGAAATCATCTTCGCCTTCAGCATACTGAAAGCTACCATAGCTCGTTCCATATGACCCTCTGACCCTGGCACAGTTCGATCGATCAGCGATCTAGTCTTGAGATTCGATTCGATAGCTTCGGTTTCGCGACCAGTCTTACTTAGTGACTTACCCATTCGATCACGTTCTCGTAGCCCATGATAATCCACTTCCTTCAATTCGTATAATATAGCGGCATATATCGAGAAGTCTTCGATAAACCGGCTATAATAATTCAGGGATCCGAGAAAAGACTGCATAGCCTTCAGTGATCGGGGAAAAGGCAGGTTACTGACAGCGCCCAAAACTTTGGGGTTTGGCTCCAGGCCCTGACTCGACACATTATGGCCAAGGTAGGCGACCTTGGGTTGACCCCAGAAGATCTTGACTACGCTGATCGATAAATTCCAGCGTTCGCAAGTGTCAAGGAGTCGTTCGACCTTATCACATAGCATATCCCATGATGTTGCCGTAACCAAGATGTCGTCTATATATGATCGCCTTCCCAAAACTGATCGTCTCTGATCTTGGTCCGGTTCACCCTCCGTAAACACATCATGTAGATCGGTGGCTTCTCGATCGGCACTGATCTGGAAATATCCCTAGAGAGCATTGTCAATCAATCTCTCTGATAGATCTGTAGAGCGTTTTTCAAACCGAACGGCATCCGGTTCCATTCGAAAAGGCCGAAGGTGTAACGAAAGCCGAAATCTCTCGAGCACGATCAGTCATTGAAACCACCCAGAAACCACTAGCCATATCAAGCGAACAAAACCATAAAACTTTATCCAGATCTTCAAGTAAATCATTGATCAGGGGCATCAAATAGACCATCAACTTCGTGAGGCGATTCACCATTCTATAGTCGATACAAAGTCGAATATCGACCCCGTTCTTTTTTATCACAATCACAATCGGTGATGCCCACTGCGATGTTGAAGGTCGGATGATTTTTGTACTCAACAAGCCCTTGATCAAATCGGATAACTTTTCCCGGTATTGAGGTGCAACTTTACGACAACGCTGAGCGATCGGCCTCGCATTTCCCACGTCTATATCACAAACAGCTCCGAATGCGGCTGGGGGTAGGGCGTTACCCTTCCCCATCAGTAAGTGGCGTCTTTTCCAGATGATCTTCTTTAGCTGATCGATCTGCTCGGGCGTGTTCACTTCGGGGTCACCGACCTGTAGATCTTCCATGGTGATTTCTGGCATATTGGGCGATACATCCGGCAAAACTGCCATCTGCTTCTTGATACCTTCAATGTACTGATCACCACCTTCATGTATACACAATTGTTCGTCTACCGGATCTACATCCTCCGGTTCGGCATTATCTTGGACCGCCCCTTGTGAGTCCAACTGGTGATCGACTTCGGGTTCACCTTCGTCCTTAACGTCTTCGGCAGGTTCCTTCTCCTTTTTCTCCTCAGGATCGTTTCGGAAATCGTCACCATCATTTTGCTCTCTGGACCTGCTGCTTTCGGTGAGACGGGTCTAATAATACTCAAAACTTGTGGACCTTTTTTGACCCGGCTTTCCCCTGTCGCTTCGGACGACGGTCTCCTGATCAACAGCTTAGTCGGAATAGCATATTCCGGCTTCTCAACCAAAGGTGAGGTATCTTAGTCTGCTAGGTCTTCGTCACTGATCAGGTCTGTGGTGGCTTCATAAGCCAGATATTGCCACTCAATATATATTCGTGATCCTTCTGAGACATACCCTGTCGAGGTACTTTCCCTTCGGGTAGCCACATCCCTCGGATCATGTCTTCCTGAACGATAAGCGGCTGATCAGATATGTTTGTAATCCTGATGTAACTTAATCCGCCGACACCCTTGACGAACGTTGGTACCCATCGTTCACCACGGGTTAGCCATAATTTCTGTTGCCGATCGCTCGGCCGAATCATCACGTCGACTGACCGGGCTACCTCGATGTTTTCGTACGGACCCATTTTGAGCATCCGCATATGAGTGCCATATAAAGGACGTCGTCCGGATAACTGTATCTGCACCTCATCCGGAAGAGTCAGGGTTCCATGAGACACGTCGAGCCGTTTACCGGCTGGTACCATGAAATCCATTCCCAATATCGTGTCTTGACCGGCTAACCGGCCAACCCAGGCGTTGAAATAGTAGACCAGGGAACCTGCCAGAGTGATTTTAACACGTGATCGCCCTTCAGTCATATACGAACTCTTGCCGATCCCAACACATTCTTGCCTCTGGGTACTGTCTATACGACATCCCACGTTACGAGCAAAGGCGGAGTCGATGATCGAGGCTTCTGCTCCAGAGTCAAATAGAATAGTGGCTTTTTGTTGTTAATTTTCCCACTAGCTTTTGCTTGTTTAAACCACTTGTCGCGAGATTGATACTTCCAGTATCCTCGGGATTCACCGAGCAGTAGATCCAACTCCATGATCACGTCTGAACGGGAATATTCATCCACCCTGAGACTGTGAATCGGACATCGATCGACGCAATCTGAATTAGAAACATGTATTGTCGGTTATCTGCTTCTCCTCAAACATTTTTCCGCTACCGACATATGCATAGATGCAGAACGTAGGTCCCTCGGCT
>MIQA02003729.1:0-11491 GCA_001887855.2 Sclerospora graminicola | reverse complement strand
ACTGAGTAGACAATTTTCTTAACGAGAAAAGTGTTGGAATTTTGGATGATGTGATCTGTTGTAAAAACTGACGTTTAAATACCTGCTAACGAGATTATCGTGGTTTCTATGCATATTGTGAATTGTAGGTTAAGTAGTATTTTAGCCGAAACTACACTTAAATTTTACATAACATACTTTCATTTTTGTCGAGGAAACAGCACTTCGGACACCTACCTTCTGAGCACTTCCGCACGCCTAGCACTAGCACGCTAGTCAAATAGGTGAAGGAGACACGCATTTCAGACAAGCCCAACCTGTACTAATCGACAGGGCAGCACTACGTAGCAAGAAGTGACGTAAACGCACTAACCGGTGTTTATTGACCTTACGTGGCGCTGGGAACGACTACGTGAATACCTACACTTTCCTACAGGTTATGAGCCCAAGTAACGGGGTTCAGGATTGGTTTTGTTAGGTTTCGAAGTTTACTAAAATTTTCGTTTGAAGTAGGATTCTCGGTTGAAGTCCCCTGTGCCGAAGGGAGACATTGGTCTATTTCGTTTTCGCATATTTTTTCTCTCTTGTGGTTATAAGATTTGACTAAGTGAAAAATGGTTGAAGAAGAAGTGGATATGACTGCTATGATGGCATACATCAAGCGCTTAGAAAAAATTTGAAGCCATGGAAGAAGAGAAGTCGCAAGATTGCGCTTCAATAATTTCGCCCAAGTCGAAAGGTTCGGATCACGACAGTATTTTTAAGGAAGCAGTGAAGAACAATGGCCCGTTTGGAAAACGGATGACGATGGAGGATTTAGGTGGAGATAACGGCATCTGGCGTGGTGCACAGTGGCAGGCACCAGGAAGGAACCAGCCAAGAATGTATGAAAACCAAGAAAGGCAAAATGTATGCCGAAGTTGAAACATGAAAATATCCAAGTTAACAATCAAAAATTTTACGGTTGAAGAGATTTATCCTGGATTGGGTGTAGGTTTTAGGCAATGGGCCTACCTGTTTATCGAAGCAGTGGGTGTGGTGCAACTCTCGTCTGATTTTGTGTGGACGGAGCGCCTTAAGGTGAATAAATTGAGCGAGCATTTGGAAGGCGTATCGGCAAGCTACTTCCAAGCTAATATCATGACTTGGTGGCAAATATTACAGGAGCTCTATTACGTTTTGGATCAACTTTACCTTGCATTTGAGGTATATATTACTCATCAACGAGCTGCAGTGCTGTTCGCACAAGAGAAGGATGCTCGGAGCATGGACCCAGCATGTTTTATATCTAGTGGCGTTAGCACGTGAAAGTGGATCACATGAACGACTTATTGTCGAAAATATTGTGAAATATGCAGCGCCTGGTTTAAGGATGGGTTTGATGATACGCTATGACCCACATCGCATGGATTATATATTGCACGCACAAGAACTTACTGCGTGAGCGCAAGAATTGGAAGACGACGCAGTAAAAGTGAAAAAAACATGCAAGGAGTTTGGTGAATTTCGTAGGTGAGAGGAAGAAGAACCGAACATGTTTTACATGTGGCATGGAAGGTCACACTCAGAAATATTGTCGGCAAGGAAACCACAGGGCGCAAAACAAGCATTCGAGCGCAAGCCAAGACCAAGAGGAGAAGAAGTGGTGAGAAAAATTTTGTGTTATCGACGATTGAACATGGAATAAGACCGCAAAAGATGTCGAAAAAGAACATATTGGACGATGAAGAAGTGTGGATAATTGACAGCGGTGCAAGCCGCCATCTCGTGTCGAGTGAAGAATTTTTAGAAGATGCCGTGGATTGTGGAGAATGTGAAGACTTGTTTTTGCCTGATGGGGCAAGACTGAGCGTAAGAAAGGTCAGAAAAGTGCGCCTAAGAAGTAAATTCACGACGATACTGCTTACAAATGCATATTATGCGCCAAAATTGGCAAAAAAAATAACTTCGCTTGGTAACCTCAAGAAAAAAGGGTGTACGCTCAAGACAACTGGGAGGGAAATGAAGATGATGCATGGAAATAGTTATTGTTTGATGTGGAAGTAACTGGGTGTGTATTCACAGCGAAGTTAAGTTTGATGAAAGATTTGACTGTATGTGAAAAGGTTACGAACATGATTATGACGACTATGGAGAATAGTGAATGTGATGATCCACAAGAAGGATCATTACACCGTTTTCATCTACGTTTAAGGCATCTCTCCTATGATACAGTGGAAAGATTGGCCAAAGACCCGGCATCTGGAAAAAACTGACTGACAAGCACAGGCCGAATTGCCTGACCTGTGCGGAGGGCAAAGGGGCCCGAACGAAGCAACCAAGACAAGACAGCGGGCAGAACGCACCGATAGATAGAATCGATAACGTTATCTGCAGCGATTTGAAAGGGTCCATTACGTCCACAGGCCGACGCGGAAACAAATATTTGATTGTTTTCGTGGATCATTTTTCGAACTATGTCCGCATTTTTCCTATGAAGTCAATAGACCAAGATGCTAAGAAATTTGAACATTTTTTGTCGTGGTTTAAAAATGAATTTAAATGTCGAATTCATGTGTTACGTACCGATGGCGGTGGAGAATATCGAAACGTGGATTTATTCTGCAAACGAACTGGAGTCAGAAGGCAGATTATCGAAGCGGGTACTCCTGCATCGAATGGAAAAGCAGCAGGACTATCTTCAATATGATTAGATGTATGATTTTGGGATCTGGAGTTCCCCTTACGTTTTGGTCCGAGGCAGCAGAGTATGCTAGTTACATTTTGAATCGGAGCCCAACACGTGCAAATTTGCGAAAGATGTCGCCGATTGAAGTTCTTATGAAAAAGAAGGTGAATATCTCGGATGTTGTAATTTTTGGATCACCGTGCATGGTTTGGCGTGATGCAAAAATAAGTCGCTTCGAAAACACGTAGAAAAGGCGTTGATTCTTGGAAAAAGTGATGAAACCAAGGGGTACAAAGTGTTACTTGTGAAGGACAGAGTGGTGACTACTACAAGACATGTGTATCACGTTGAAACACTAGGTGAAAAGGAGAACGCAAAGCTGTTACGAATGGTGAATAACGAAGTGGAAATAAGTCACGAAAATAACGAAGAAAATTCAGTTTCGAAGAAAAAAACAAGATTCGTAAAAAGATACAAAGGCAAGAGTTACCGCCAAGGAAGTCGACGAAAAAGGTGAAGAAAACCCCGAAGTTAATTGAATTTGAAGAGAAAAAAAGCAGCGCAGAACAGCTGAAGATGGTATCTCAAGTGAAGATGACAAACAAGACGATATGAGTGAAGAAAACTCATTTTTTGCGTTTGCGGTGTGTGACGCGGATAACCCGGACAGTGGGAAAATTGCCGGAACGCCGGATCTCAAGAGCTATTTCGAAGCTCATAAGGGAAACCAATCTGAAAAGTGGAGAATAGCTGAAAGGGCAGAATTGAAAGCCCTTGAAGATCTGGAAACCTGGGAAGTGATGAAACGCACGAATGGAGTAAAGACTTTGCCCACTAAATGGGTTTACAAGACTAAACTGAAGAATGACGGTACTGGGGAGAGATATAAGGCACGTTTGGTGGCCCGTGGCGACAAACAGGTGTATGGTGAAACTTATTTCTTCAAATTTTCAACAGTTATGGAGATAAATAATATGAAAGTTATTTTGATATCGATTGTGTGGAATGTGCCTGCGAGGCATGGAGACGTTCCAAGTGCCTATCCAAATGCAAGCACAGAGAAGAATTACGACATTTACCTAAAGTACCACAAGGTATGGAGATTTCGAACGACATATTGGAGAAACTGGACGCTACAAGTTCGAAGGTGCTAATGCTCAAATTAAAACGAAACCTTTACGGCCTGAAACAGACAGGAAGACTATGGTACGACTTATTATGTGAAACCTTAGTGAAAATGGAATTTTCTCAGTGTCTGACAGACACTTGTATTTTCGTAAGAATTGACGAAAAGGGAACGATCGTGGTTGGTGTATATGTCGATGATTTACTGGTTACAGCAACGGAGACAAAGCTTGTGGATGATTTTGTCGAGAAAATGCAGGTTTTGGAGTTGAAAGATTTAGGTAACGTGGAGAAATTTCTCGGGATGAGAATTTTAGGTGGTCCTGCATATGGATACACTATTGATCAAGAAGGCACTATCGTTGAGATGCCTGAAAAGCATGGTTTGAAAGATGCATATGTGGTAAGAACGCCAATCTCGGGTTTGGAAGACACGAAAAAATTAAGTGAAATGTTACCGACTATCTCTCGTGGAAAAGGGCCTACAGTAAAGGATTTTCAGTCTCTTGTGGGGGGTCTATTATGGATTTCTCGAATTTCTCCGCCGGACATCTCGTTCGCTGTGCTCCGTGCAACGAGACACACGCACGCACCAAGTTTGGGTGATTTCAAGGTTGCGAAGCGGATAGCCAAATATTGAAAGGCAGCAAGGCTCTGAAAGTGCATTTACGTGGAGACAAGGACTTGAAATTACCTTTACGAATCGTGAGCTATAGTGACGCCGATTATGCGGCTGATCGTGTGGATAAGAAACGCGTAAGCGCAAATGTGATTTTCGTGAGTGGAATAATAGCAGGGTGGAGTTGCAAGAAGCAGGGATCCGTTGCCCTATCGACAGCAGAGGTGGAGTTTGTCGCGGCCGCTGCAGGTGGGAGAGAAGCACTAGGTTTGAAGGAGCTTTCGAGGAAATGGGTATTAAGACAAAGACAACCATAGTGTTGAAGATCGACAACCAAGCCGCAATCAAGCAGCTCAAGAACGAAGCGAGCACGGCACGTGCGAAGCACATCGACGTCAAGTTAGAATTCCTGAAAGACTTTACGAAACGTGGAATTGTGGAACCCGAGCATGTGTCAAGTGGGATTATGGTGGCAGACCTGCTGACAAAAACGTTACATGCGCCAAGAACTCAAGAATTGTGCAGCCAAATTGGGTTGAAATGATGGTTTATTGCGATTATGGCGACATTGCGCTACTGATGGACCTACGCTTTCTATGCTTACGTTGATATGGTTTGCACACGAAGCCCCGGTACTCTCGGAAGGAGTGTAGTAATTTCGGATGATGTGATCTGTTGTAAAAACTGACGTTTAAATTCGTGCTAACGAGATTATCGTGGTTTCTATGCATATTGTGAATTTTAGGTTAAGTAGTATTTTAGCCGAAACTACACTTAAATTTTACATAACATATACTTTCATTTTTGTCGAATAAACAAGACTCCGGATACTTACCACCTGAGAACTTCCTCGCGCCCAGCGCTAACACGCCGGGCAATCGAGTGAAGAAGGCACGCATATCAGACATACACCCTGTACTAACCCACAGGGCGGCACTACGTAACAAGAAGTGGCATAAACGCACTAACCGGTGTTTAATGACTTTAAGTGGCGCTAAGAACGACTACATGGCTATCTACACTTTTCTACAGACTGTGTCCCCTGTCTCCTTCCTCTTTCCTTTAGTTTGTCTCGTCCGTTCACTTCGATTCCTGTTACCTATGTTATATGCGCCCCCGCTCACCTTTAACTCTTCTAAAATCTTCACTCGACACGAGATGACGGCTTGCACCGCTGTCAATTATCCACACTTCTTCATCGTCCAATATGTCCTTTTTCGACATCTTTTGCGGTCTTATTCCATGTTCAATCGTCGATAACACAAAATTTTTCTCACCACTTTCTTCTCCTCTTGGTCTTGGCTTGCGCTGGAATGCTTGTTTTGCGCCCTGTAGTTTTCTTGCCGACAATATTTCTGAGTGTGACCTTCCATGCCACATGTAAAACATGTTCGCTTCTTCTTCCTCTCATCTACGAAATTCACCAAACTCCTTGCATGTTTTTTTCACTTTTACTGCGTCGTCTTCCAATTCTTGCGCTCACGCAGTAAGTTCTTGTGCGTGCAATATATAATCCATGCGATGTGGGTTATAGCGTATCATCAAACCCATCTTTAAACCAGGCGCTGCATATTTCACAATATTTTCGACAATAAGTCGTTCATGTGATCCACTTTCACGTGCTAACGCCACTAGATATAAAACATGCTGGGTCCATGCTCCGAGCATCCTTCTCTTGTGCGAACAGCACTGCAGCTCGTTGATGAGTAATATATACCTCAAATGCAAGGTAAAGTTGATCCAAAACGTAATAGAGCTCCTGTAATATTTGCCACCAAGTCATGATATTAGCTTGGAAGTAGCTTGCCGATACGCCTTCCAAATGCTCGCTCAATTTATTCACCTTAAGGCGCTCCGTCCACACAAAATCAGACGAGAGTTGCACCACACCCACTGCTTCGATAAACAGGTAGGCCCATTGCCTAAAACCTACACCCAATCCAGGATAAATCTCTTCAACCGTAAAATTTTTGATTGTTAACTTGGATATTTTCATGTTTCAACTTCGGCATACATTTTGCCTTTCTTGGTTTTCATACATTCTTGGCTGGTTCCTTCCTGGTGCCTGCCACTGTGCACCACGCCAGATGCCGTTATCTCCACCTAAATCCTCCATCGTCATCCGTTTTCCAAACGGGCCATTGTTCTTCACTGCTTCCTTAAAAATACTGTCGTGATCCGAACCTTTCGACTTGGGCGAAATTGTTGAAGCGCAATCTTGCGACTTCTCTTCTTCCATGGCTTCAAATTTTTTCTAAGCGCTTGATGTATGCCATCATAGCAGTCATATCCACTTCTTCTTCAACCATTTTTCACTTAGTCAAATCTTATAACCACAAGAGAGAAAAAATATGCGAAAACGAAATAGACCAATGTCTCCCTTCGGCACAGGGGACTTCAACCGAGAATCCTACTTCAAACGAAAATTTTAGTAAACTTCGAAACCTAACAAAACCAATCCTGAACCCCGTTACTTGGGCTCATAACCTGTAGGAAAGTGTAGGTATTCACGTAGTCGTTCCCAGCGCCACGTAAGGTCAATAAACACCGGTTAGTGCGTTTATGCCACTTCTTGTTACGTAGTGCCGCCCTGTTGGTTAGTACAGGGTGTGTGTGTCTGATATGCGTACCTTTTTCACTCGATTTTCCGGCGTGTTAGTGCTGGGCGCGCGGAAGTGCTCAGGAGGTAAGTGTCCGGAGTCTTGTTTCCTCGACAAAAATGAAAGTACTCTAAAGTATATCTTACTGACGATGGGTACATGACACCAAATTGCCTTAATTATAAGCGCGTCGCCTATAAGATATTTTTGCGTATTCTTGAAAATCGGGTCTAAGAAACTATTTCAACGAAGCTGGAGTAAGCGCTGTTGTGTACTAGGTCTTTAGTCTCTTAAAGGTCCGATTGTACAAGCACAGCTAGTGGCAGACTTTCGAGGGAAATTGAATTTAAACCTCGCAACTAAGATCAAAGTGATGAGACATCGAGGCTTTTGCATCGAATTTGTAAGTGGGAATATGCTGCTTATGTGATCAAGAGACGAAAGAGAGGCTCTAAGATGGGTGTAGCTTAAGCGCTTAGCCATTCGCAAGACAGCGCAGTTCACTGCTCTGAGATTTCCCGACTCACGAATGGTTACGAAAAAAGCTGTTTCTAGCTTGACGAGTGAAAAGCTTGTTTGAGCAAGATGGCATTATTTAAGGCAGAACATTATCCCCACCGGATTTCTGTAATTGCGATCACAAAAGCGAGGCTCTTTATCAGTAGCCTTGAATGCTGAATGCTGAACTAGCGACTGCACGCAGATCTTTACGACGTGAATAGCTATTTCGACTGCTATGATAGTGCGCGCATAACCTTCTTGTTGCTTTAACGTCGTCTTTCTTTCCTGCCTCCAGAGGCTAAATTGTTGTTGGCTCTCCTCTATTAATGATAGAGTCGTCTTTGCTCCTCCAGACATAGACGTGTAACTGATGTTGCCAAATAAGAAGCCGCGTGTCAAAGAGCTTAAAAGGCTTTACAATCGTGAAGCCTTTAAAGAAAAATGTATCTACCATCTTCTCTTCAGTAGGTAACGACGAATTCTGAAAGGGTGGGAAACGAAGCCGTTAAACAAAGACAGATTTGACGAGCATGTATCATATGTGTAGCAGCTTCACTAGTACTTGGGGAAGAGTCAATCAATGCAAAAAGCAGCCTTATGTTTTGCATCACCGCATAGAAGCTGATAGAATGATTCACAGAGTTGGGACAAATATTAAATTGTGGTCCACACTTTTTGTAATCTTTCAAGGGATATATTATCCCGAGGATAATAAAAACTCCGGTGGAAATAATAAAAACTCCGGTGGGGATAATAAAAACTCCGGTGGGGATAATGTCTCCCTTATTTAATTATCTTAAGCAGCGCAATTGATTTTTGAGCTTTCTCTTTCTTGAAATGATGACAACCCTTCTAGTATGTACCACATGAAAATCTCATATGCCTCGAAACTGTTTCAAATATAGGAGCGTCGCCTTTACGTCTATAAGATATAAAGAGTATATATTATGTAAAATTTAAGTGTAGTTTCGTCTATTCAAACCGGAACGGTACAGGGGTGCCCACTGGCGCCCCTGTTATTCATCCTAGCAGTAGAACCATTAGCGCTCGCCCTACTCCAGGAAAAAAGAATATCGGGAATACAACCCTTCCGTCATGATACGTCCATTCAACATAGATTTTCTGCATTCTTGGATGATTCAACGATATTTGTGCAACATGCCGAACAGGTTCCAATAGCACTAGAAGTCGTGCGTAGATTCGGTGACCTTTCAGGCTTACAGGTACAGCCGGCCAAGAGTTAATTTGTATTCCTAAATACAACATCTGTACCAGAAAAGTGGTACAAGATACCAGTATTACCGGATGGAGAAACAGTACGATACTTAGGATATTTCTTTGGGTCGACTACACTACAATCAGTTAATTGGGCATTACGAATACGAAATGTTCAGAGAAGGCTAGCAACGGCAACGGATTGTGGAACAGCGTTTATGGAACGGGTTCAATTATTCAATGTCATAGCGATCCCATCCATATTATTCACAGCGCGTATGTTTGAGCCTACCGTTGAAGTGATGAAAGAGTTGGTGAATATTCAGAAGGCGTTCTTATGGCGGAACAGTACGGTGAGTGAAGGCAGTCGACACAAGATCTCACCCACGTTATTGTTCACACCACAGGCAGCAGGAGGTGTGGGACTAATTTCAATACCGGTAGCTATGAAAATCCTACGGTTAAAGTTGGCGTGTCAATGGCTTATTGCAGCGAGGGATAGTTACCAGAGGGCATGGTTAGAGTTAGCCGGGCTGGGAGTGGATAACAATTATGGGCACCTATTAACCCCTGTATCAGGTTATAAAGTATGCAAAGCAGGAGCATCAGTGAGGGTAGGAGCACAACCAACTATCGCGAAAGAAGTGGAGGAATGGTTAGGGCCAAAACAGGACAAGCTGAGGAAGTTAGATGAGTATTCACAATCAGTGCTACCGCCGGTAACAGCGCTAATGGAAATGAGACTCGGCATGACAGGGTTGGCTCTACAGCCAAAAGATTTATTCACGATCCAAGTTGATATCGAAGCTTATCAATACCATGATCTCCTTCCCACATCAATGATCCCATTCTGGGGAACATATCGGTGGGAATCGAATCCATGGATCCGAGATCAAAAAGCGCCAGTGTTATCGGCCAAGAAGTATTACCGAATACCGGTGGTATCAATAAGTGAGTTGAGAATATTACGTCGAACGACAAATACTTTCATGTGGCAGGTGCAAGGGTTAGATGGATACTCCCACACCTGTGCCAAAATAGGTCGGTGGTTGTGCGCAATCATAACAGCGTCGCCAAGAGTTGAGGTTGGTCATTACATTGGAGAAAGGCCACAGATAACTCTGAGCAGAGGCCCGAGGTGTTTGGAGTCGCATAGGTGGACACTTGTAAGACCAGGAACAATGCGCGGACAGGGTAAGAGTGAAACAGAAACGGTGTGGTTGCAGCAGAAAGCAGACGGTATCTTGTGGGAAGTCGTATCCAAAATCATGGATAATACTGAAGACCAGGAAGATACAGTAGGTAAGTTTGTAGTGTTCAATCCACACCCAGATATTCACCTGATCGGATGGGAAATGGAAGAAACCACACCAATTCGACGGATATGGGCAAATTTCAGGCGGTCATTTCGAAAACTTTACTTTCATGGAGTGGCACCGCAATTACAGCCAATATTGGCGAAGTGGAAAAGAAAAGGTACTTCAAGTGAGTGGTGGAATGAAATACAGGATGTTGATCCTGATCAAGTATGGGAACACAACAACTTACTGACGAATTACCAAGTATGGGTGCAATATCGGGTGACAACCATGCAATTAAACACCTTTTACGTCAGAAGCATAACGGATGAGCGATGTGTCCTGGATAAAAGTTGTAGGAGTAACCGATCGGACACATACCATATCCTGTGGGAATGTCCGCGGGCCCAAGCCCTTTGGAGACGAGTATTGCAACATTGGCGTGGTATTACTTTATCAGATATGAGTTTAGGAGGTTTTCGTAAGGCAATCGTAACAAGATGTGCCCCGCCAGTGGGACGTGGGATCAAGGAGGCGATGATGAGGCAGTATTGCTGGTATGATGAAACGTATACCGATGTTTTCCAGAGACTCTGGAAGGGAATCTGTGGAATGGAGATGACGTGGCTATGGCAGTTGCGGAATCAGACCATTTTTCAAGGTATCCTGAAAGAAGCGCAGGAACACTTGGAATTTATATGGAATCAAGTTAGAGCTCAAGTTGAAGCTGTTGCGGAATATGAATCAAAAGTTCATGCGTTACGAGAAGAAGGGATCCGACTGAAAATCAGTTCCCAGTGCATCTTTACCCAATTACCAGCACCGGACCCAGACAACCGTAGCAACACCCAGGACAACAGATATCCACCCAGACTGGTTAACTCTCCAGATAAGCCTGAGCCTAGATTACATTCTAGATTAGACATGTTCATAGTAGCTAATAGTTAAGACTAATTAGACTACATTTTATTATATTCAAACCGGAACGGGAGTCCAACAAAATTAAACCGAGGAAGGTCCTCGACGATTGAAGAAGAGGCCAGGTGTGTCCAAACATGGGGACTACAGTAGTGATCTTTGAAAGTATACGCGCAGTATTACCAATATTCCCGAAAATCATTAAAGCCAGGAGCGCAACGGGGGTAATTCTGAAATAAAATGATGAAATGAAAAATATCGCGTCTATCAACGAAAGGAAAGACTGCTCGGCTCGGGTCTTTAACTTCGGAGCAGAATAAAACATTAGAGCAACTTTGTGATAGGATCTTTGGGAGTTCGAGCACGAAATGTGACGAAGGGGGGGGCAAGAATTAAACTTTTCAAGCTGAGAAAAGAAACGGCAACAAAACGCAAGAAAAGAATTAAGTACCCGCTAAGTGTACGAAAATCGATGAAGAGTGTTGACCGTGATAATTGAGTAATGAAGAGATTATTGCGGTGAAAAGAGAGAATAATATTTTGTACAAGGGGGCGTTTATAATCACCC
>MIQA02003728.1:0-12521 GCA_001887855.2 Sclerospora graminicola | reverse complement strand
CATCGAGCTAACGAGACGATGGACGAGAGGAGACAAGAAGGGGGTGGTCCACATCGAGGACAGCGAAGCTCCTCCAGTGGCAAGGACAGCTCGTCTTGGGCTTTCTACTGTCTTCAGCGTTTGTTGGTGTTTATGGACACGGAACAACATGATCGTGTCATGCATTTGTTACTCGGAGCAGGAGACGAATGTCGCATTGTGTTTGAGGAGTTTTGGACGAGACCTAGTCGATCGGCGGCGGTGGAGCTTCTAACGAGTGCAGGCACCGCGGCTCTCTCTGTCTTCCGACGAAGTGCCACGAGCTTGACGGGCTTAAGGACAGCGGAAGACGAAGAAGAAAAGAGAGATTCGGATTAATTAGAGGAGTATTCAGTAATTCAACCATTTGGGTTCGTTTCTGGGATAAGACAAGAAAATAAGAGGACATCAATTATTGATATGTGCTCCATACTACATTAACGTAAAAGCAATTTCAGGTCTTATTTGTTCCCCAACGTTATTATTTTTGTTTTTTTTTGCAATACCGGTATATGGACTATTTCAGCAAAAGTATTGATTTAACACGCATGGACACTTACGCTTCCGACCGTACCCGACAGAACATTACGCCACTTGCGCCAAGATGGTCTGTAGTTTATACAGCGCTACGGACGCAGTTGGACGCAGAAGTGGATTCAATGATACGCAAGCACGTCCAAGATCTGCTACCGCGCATGGCTGTGCATCGGAAAAGACGACACGGAGTGACCCTTTTTCGACTTTTTCGAGAATCCCGTCATCTTGCAAGGGACGGGAATTGGCGTCCCGAATTTGGACTCTGGCTTGATAATAGGGCGTCGAGAGCATATCGAGTTCGGACAGAATGACACCAAACGAAAACATGTCGGTCTCTGTACTCGCCTTTTCGCCGCGCAGGACTTCCGGTGCCATCCATAGTGTCGTTTCTGTCGGTGGCTGTTTCGACGCGACACAAAAGTTGGCCACTTTGGCTTCCATAGCACGATTTAACAAGATGTTTTTCGACGTGAGATTGCCATGAATCACAGAAGGAGACAACGAGTGCAGGTAGACCAAAGCACTGCAAATATCCACTGCAAGCTGGATCTTTTCCCTATCAAACCCAACCGACCGACCTTGCGCTTGGTATTGATCGAGAACAGATCGCAAATCGCCCCGTTCCATGAATTCTTGTACGATACAAATGTCCGAGACACGAGTCCAGGCAATTCCGATAAAGTTGACAAGATGTGGATGATGGAGAGTCACGCTGAGCTTGATATGTGTAAGGAAGTGGCGCATCTTTTCGTCGTTTGCTGTACTCTCGAGTCGTACCGTTTTGATGGCAACTTTATCGCCATTGAACTGCCCGACAAAAACGTGGCCCACACCTCCTACACCCAGCGATTGGTTCACTTGCACTTGTGCTCGAGGCAATCGCTTGGTTGCAATCAATTGATCGTCCCATAGGTCACGTGGCGAGGGGTCATGGGCATTTGGAGCTTCTTGGCAAGTACCGTCAGCGTTCAAATTTGTCTCAATTTTCAGCTTAAACGCTCGGGAAGGACCTTTACGGACAGAAAGATTACCAATCGTGAGATTGCTGAGGTTGAGCATTTTCAGGAGGTTTCGATGCCAAGTGCACGAGAAGGAGGAAAAAGGAGAATGACGGAATTGATACGTTGGTTGAATGCAAAGCGCTGCTACAACAGCGGCGGAACATACCAACGTTTGTCCATGGAACGCCAAAAAAGAGTTGGTACGATCAACTGACTACTCACGACCGGGATCGTGGGGGGTAGACTACTACTGTACTACCTAGGGCTCCAACCCGCGGGGTTTGGTGCGGGTTGAGGTCGACCCGCAGCCCAGCCCGCGGGTTGCGGGCTGGGTTGCGGGCTGGTTGGGTTAGTGTGTTCCACATTGCTGGCAAGGAAGGACTTCGTCAGAAGGCGTGGATTCTCTTCTATATTATCTCCTCCACTATGAGAGAGTTTACTTACAGCCGTCTACACGAGGTGGAGGTGGCGTGGGAAGCTACCTAATGTTTGAGGTAAAAAAACTGCGAGGGTGGCTGAAGAATATAAAGGTTATACTAATCATAGATTGAGCTAATTGTCCAATCTGCGGTTTAGTAATTGAGGCAGCGAGCTCTTGGTAAAATACCTTGTGCTGCAAGATGAGTGCTTCTGCTTGCTACGACATAGAATAATATTTACAAATGTTAGTCGCCCAAACGTTTATACCGGTATTCAACCGACCTCTGTAGTAAACACCATTCCAGAGGCAATCTTTCGTCTTTGATTTTTGATAATGTTCCGCGCAGTTACGTTGTCCTTCCTTGCTTCAGTACGAGCTGTGCTGCATTGTAGTGACAAAGAGGGCGCCGGACCGCCCCCTCCTCCCAACTGTGGGTTGTTCAAGTTACCGGTAAAATTCCAATTTACCTAAGTGTGGGTTATGTGTGGGCTGCGGGTTGGGCTCAGGTCAACCCGCAACCCAATCCGCGCGGGTTGGGTGCGGGTTTCGCGGTTCGGGTTGGGCTTGGGTTTGAGCCTAGTATACCATATTATGACAATTTGGAAGAAAATACATTTTTTTCATATACAATTTGACGTGGGAAAAAGAGTCAGCGGAAGCTAAACTCCTCGTCTCAGACTATCCAAGTACTTAATATCCCCTGTCGTTGAATTGTACGAATGAACAGTTGGTCCGTCCTGAGCAGAGACACGGTGTAAAAAGCAGGCATGAAGCAGCGATTTGTGGGTGGAGGAGTTGTAAAGAGCAGCAAACCGGAGCAGGTGTACATAAACAGATCGCATAGCGACAGTCTATGTACACTGTGCCTCCCATATATAGATAAGTTACTTATCTTTCGTCTTACATCATGTCGTCTTTAATATTTGGAAACCATCGCCTTAAGCTCTCAAGCTTGAAGTTACTTCAACGGAGGACAATCCACGAGGAGCGTTGATCGTTAAGCGCCGCAGCTGATACTTGCCTTGAAGCTCGCTTACTTGTGGGAAGAACTACTTGTGTTCCTTCACCACATACTCCTATGTTTTGTAGGAAGAACAAGTGAGCAAAATGTTCCTGATGCAAGCCGTTTTGAATCATTTCTTCGCAGTTTTGACACCACCATGAACGGTTTATTCCCGCTTGACATTCAAGGTCAGCACTTTAGCGACCTGAAAACTTTCTTGCCCCCAGTCTCTTAAGGCAGGTATCGATAGCAGTTCTACCGGTTCACTGAACGTCTTGCTTGCTGTTAACGCAGAAAAAATAAGACCGAAATTGAACGGGCTCTTGAGGAAGGATCCTCTTGTAGCATTGCGTGCCAAAAGCGGCCACTCGATATACACTAATTGACTACAGACGGATCGTTGTGCAGCGACATCTTCCCCCTTCAAATTGAAAAGCTCTTCCAAAGTAGCGAGTATCTTGCTTCGGATTTGATCCATGTACTTTAACGCTTTTGACTTTAGTAGCTAATCTTTCGCTGCAGCCGCATCTATCTCGTGCTTCTTGTAGGTTTCTTCTTCCGAGTCCATAATGAAAAAAAAACAAACTTGAGCTCCTTCCACACCGTTCACCACGATTTCTCCCATGCTCAGCACTTGAAAGCGCGGGGGGGGGGGGTTCCATCACGTAGTCTTTGAGGTCACGGACTAGTGATTGACTGGCACAATGTACCTACTTACAAACCAACGCCCTTTTATGCCTTCTATTTGGGTTATGTCTTGAATTTGCAACACGCCCTTATTTGGATACACTTGTGGGTTCAGATACAGAATTTGTGCTAGTTAGGGGAGTTCTCCTTGGGAGGTGTGTCTGTATTGAAATGGGGTCTGCATCTGCAGGGCTCGTGAGATCAATTGACTTTCCAATGGGCACACTGACAACCATAAAGTATATACCAGAAGCAAGAACCGAGCTACGTAGCAACACGATTGACCAAGAAGGCAATGCAATCATGACCCTACGTCGACAGTACGAACGCGTGATTGAAGATTGATGCGTACGAGAACTCTGTCGATGTTATCATGGTGGTGTGCGGGATCCATTTGACGCATGTTTGATGGAGCGTTTAACGAGGTACGTCATTCACATAAGTGATGACCTCATAGCCGATGAGAAAAAAGTTAAACGAGCGGTGCAATATTGATGGACACGGCAATATAGACAAGGTACGATGTCTTGTCAATAATCTTCTCTTGCTGGCGTAGAGTCTCTTTGTCATCATGCTCACCCAGCTCTGGTTCAATCTCGGGGATGTTGTCGTCACGTCAGAGGGTGAACACTTAATGCCTCGTTTATTTATGTCAAACACATCGTACAGTGCCGCGAAAAAACCGTGGATATATCAGCATCTCACTGAGTCGAGTAAAAAAAAATTAAGAATGATCGAGTTGAGGCCAGCATTTGTGTCAAAGCTGTAGCAACAGTTGGATGCATAGTGAAAAAAATACAATAACAAAAAAGCAAACTTCATGCGAGCAGGTTTATGAAAAAAGCATAGGAACTCGACCACCTGTCTAACTGTGAAAGCCGTGCGATAGAATCCTTTCACGGTTGCTTTACCAGTTAGAGATACAAGGGGTACTAAATTTAGAGGTACACCTACATGTATTAATAGGTCAACTACTACCTCTACATGTACGCAAATTCATGATTCGGCTGTGTAAAACATCCGTAGGCCCGGTCATTTCTGTCGAAAATCCGATGTTGAACTCCTTCCTGTTTGTATCCCGGGAATCTGGCGCTTTTTCATGTCTGCACGAAACCTTATATACCGACCTTCCACGATGTCTTTCCAGTAACTAGGATTTCTTTTCTGAAGGATCCATGATTGAACTTTTGATAGATCCCCCACATTTTCATTCCACAAGAGAAATTGCCCTGCTTCCATTTTGTGAAGAATCTCAACCGCATCCTCATCGAAGAGAATGTCTTCCACTTTCTTTTTGACAAGACCCTTTTCTTTTTTCTTCATCAAATCGGCTTTTTCCGTAGGTTCGAGTTTTTGAAACTTCTCCGCCAGTATTATCGCATCGTGGATCTGCTTCGCCGCGACGCGAAGTGAACCATCAACGCTTTCAAGTAGCACTAGATATAACGCAATATCAACATACTTTTCGAAGCGGAATGAATTCGTTCGACGAAGTTGTGCTAGAAAAGTGGGGTCAAGAAGCGAATAAAATACTTGTCTTCTCTTTTCGCGAGGTACTTTATCGATGTGCTGCCACGCAAATTTCTTTATGGATTCCAAAGAAAAATGCGATAATTGTGAAAACAATGTCTCAAAACGAGCCAATATTTCTCGATTAGTAAGGATGGTGCGTACGCCACGCTCTTCGTCTTCTCGTTTAACCGTTGAGTTCGCTCTCACATATTTTGGGACGGAGTCAAACTCAACAGCCTGTGTCCTTTCGGACTCGCCGGGGGCCAAAGCAAGATTACTAATTGCATACGATGTCGATGCGATGACCAAGAAAAGAAGAATAAGCATTATGACCGGGGGGGTAGTACCACGACAAAACTGACGGATCAGAAGGGGCTCCTCCGTTCAGCCAATCAAAAGGCCTTCTTCTTGATTCTACCAATCCCCAAAAGGGATCGTCTGGTTCTATTAGAGGTAGTCAAGATTAGGGCTCAAACCCAAGCCCAACCCGCACCGCAAAACCCGCACCCAACCCGCGCGGTTTTGGTTGCGGGTTGACCTGAGCCCAACCCGCAGCCCACAAACAACCCGCAGTAAGGAAAATTGGAATTTTAACTTTAACAACCCACAGTTGGGGGGCGGTCCGGCGCCCTCTTTGTCACTACAAGAAAAAAGAGTGATGTAGCACAGCTCGTAGTGAAGCAAGGAAGAACAACGTAACTGCGCGGAACATTATAAAAAGCAAAGACGAAAGATTGCCTCTGGAATGGTGTTTACTACAGAGGTCGGTTGAATATGAGCGTGCATTGGCATTTGGGCGACTAAACTATTCTATGCCGTAGCAAGTAGAAGCAATCATCTTGCAGCATAAGGTTCTTTACCAAGAGCTCGCTGCCTCAATTACTAAACCGCAGATTGGACAATTAGCTCAATCTATAATTAGTATAACCTTTATATTCTTCAGCCACCCGCGCAGTTTTTTCACCTCTAACTTTGAATAGCTTCCCACGCCACCTCCACCTCGTGTAGACGGATGTAGTAAACCCTCTCATAGTGGAGGAGATAATATCCTACCAGAAGAGAATCCATGTGCAACACGCTAACCCAAACAGCCCGCAACCCAGCCCGAAACCCGCGGGCTGGGCTGCGGGTCGGCCTCAACCCGCACCAAACCCCGCGGGTTTGAGCCCTAGTCAAGATGTACTTCTCTGTTCGGATTGAAAATGTGCACAAAGGTTTTTTGTGGTGCACATAAGTTAGGTTAAGCTAACTGATTGGTCCATTCTGACTGTCCCAGTTACCCCGTAATTCTTAGCGGGAAGTAGCATAAAGCCAGGGTTATCAAAAAAATATGAAAATTAATATGATTTTATAATTTTATAATTAAAATTAAAAATATTTTAGTTAAGATTGCCAAACAGCGGGAAACTTGCGCCATTTTACTGCTTTTGAAGCCGTGATTGTGCTTGACCTTGTCCAATTATACGGTATACACGCATTTTCACGTTTCTATGCCTATCCCACGAGTCTATCAGGTGTGTCAGCTGCTGTTCTTTCTATAGGCGAATCCCTTAATGCACCGACAGCAGCTCCTCTGAAAAGAGTGCAGGGAAAGAAAATCGCCCGGGAAAGGGAGAGGTAGCGCCGATCGTAAAGCGAAAGGTGGAGGCAGGCGAAGAAGAGGCAACGGAGGTCAAAACAACACCTCGAAAAGCGCCGCGCACAAATCACGTGTATGTTGCTTCACGATATCTCAGCAGTGCATCGAAACGCTGAGCTTTTGGCTCATTGCAGCGACATGAGGAAAGAAACAATTTCCTTTGGTATACTAGTCTAATGAATCTTTAACGTTTTGGTCACCGAAATGCAAAAAAAGACAAACGATTATCTGTCAAGATCATGCAAACATCTTACAGCTCTTGTCTGTTTGGCACAGATTCCTCTTCTTCCGCTTGCTGGGGCCGATGCAAGGACAACCCAGGTACACTTTTTTGATCCTTGACCCGCAATCGAATGTTTTTAAAACACTGATACGCCTCCGACGGTTGAACCTTTCCGTCAACAATCACAGCAGAGGCAGTTGCTATCGCATTTAGATAGCACGGAATGTACTCGTTCAAGTGATCAAAGGCCACGAGCACGCCACCGTTGCTCAATCGCTGCGGGTAATGCTTCGAGCAAGATTGTGTCTGCTTGTGGTCCAATTCTCCCCAGTAAGGTATCCAAGCAACGGACCCGCCTTCTTCGAGGTTCTGTCCATCGATCGCCACCTGTACGAAGCATAGCAATGGTAAAAGATCGTTTTTTCTGACACTTAGATGAGATACATCAATATATGGTAGAACTTACAAAGATGCTCTCGTTCACGAAGGCAAAGATAGGGTCCAGAGAAAAAAATCTTGACGGCAGCTCGCTGTTGCAACTTTACTTCAGTCATTACATTTAACCGCAACATAGATCGTTGCCGTCAAGAGAACCAGCAGCTTGGCCCACGCACGGTGGAAGCAAGTGACAGTGACCAAAATACCAGCAGCCAATAGCGCTAGTTGCCGTACCAGAGGTACATTTAACTTCGCCACGAGCATCCACATATCGTCGTCCAATCGTCTCATCGGTGCGTTCAATCTTGATCCACTGTCAAGCGTCTCCATAATTACTGTCACGAGATCTCTCACTCTGTGTAGCAATTTCTCGCGACATTGAGTAGGTGGTTTGACCTATAACTCCCGCCAATTCGTCACAGAAGTCAACGTCAGTGGCTCTGAACTGCACATCACACCATCAAGTGCCGCCAGCGCCGCACCCATCAGATTTAGCAGCACTTTGGACAGCATTCCAGCCAGTCGCGGACTCTGCAAAGGCCACAACGATTTGGTATTTCGAGACTGCAAAATGTAGAGCAGCACAGGCGCGAAACTCACGACAGCTGTGTCCACCAAGCATTCTGCAAGAGGCTGCTTTTCCTTTCTCTTCTGCAGCTGTAAGATCATGTCTTCAACTGTGTCCTTAATTATGTAGCGCTTCACGATGACATCCTGCGTCTGGCCGCATTCAACAATCTCGTCGTGCGTCTTACTCGCGTCCCCTATTAGAAGGGGCGTGATACCAAAAGCAGAGGTGATTTTAAGTTATATATACCTCTCTTTTTTGTAAAAGTAATTCGGAGTATTCGATGAGATAAAAATGACCATCATTCCTCAACGATGGTTCTCATTGGCTAAAACTTTTTGCGAGAAAGAATCTATGCTCAAAAAACCTTAGCCACGAAAACGCCATTTCGCACGCCCTTGGACATCGTGGGACGAAACGGAATAATGGAGCACATAGGGCAGGCAAAGCCGTTTCTAAAAATCTAATTTTTGTGGAATATCGCTAAAAAGCCATAGATTTAGGAAGGTTTTTGACGGGGGCAAAAAATGAAGGCTATAAAAAGCTCAGTTTTGTCTCAGAAAACGACCGATTAACACTGCAAAAAATACGACGATGATGCCGCGTGTCTTTGCTACATTTCAATCCAACTTTTGCGCTAAACAGTGGAGGGGTTGGAGAATAGCATCAATTTTTAGAAGTGCACATTCTCCGCCCGAACAGAGAAGTAATCGGAAGTGGCTATTCTACCGACTGAGAGAATCCAAAGACCTAATCGATAAGAACGCTCTACGATCGTTCCCAACGGCGAATCCTTGCCGTGATCCGGATGGTGTATATCATGGTATACCTAATGTATAACGCCGCACAGCCTCTCATTTTGGGACCACCAATTGTTTCTCCGAGCGCGAAACCTAAACTATTTATTTATGAACTATTTATTTACGCAACGCCTGCGAACGCACGAAGCATGCAAAATTTTAACGACCCGACGGTACGTTGACGGTTTTTATATGATTTTGGAGCTGTAGTAGGAAGCACACACGGCGCATATTGTGTAGAGCCTGATGACAAACTTGTGTTGGGGAGCGAGGACCGAATGGTCACGTTGAGTAACGTACAAGGTAACACTATAGAGCAACGAACTGAGCCATACGGTAGGTTTGACGCATGAAATCCATCCAATTTCATGTGTTGTTTAGTATAAATGTGCATCTGATATCCATTTTTGGACGCTACAGTGTTTCTGTTGTTTGATCGTTTCAGGTGAGTGAGGCACACTTAGTGAGATTCACGCCTGATGGGCAGAATTTGACGGTCGCATCTCGGTCCATCAAGATGGAACGGTGCTAAATTCCTGGCTCGCATGCCTCGTATTCATGATCACCATGGCCATCATGTCGCTTACTTAAGCTCGCTGCGAGAGCTTAGTGTAGTCGACACGCGCATGGTTGAGAATGAAAGTAGCACTAATGGAAAAATTCGTATCTCGTTGTCAGTTGAGCTATCGTTTGTGGCTATTGGACCTCGTCATCTTGTCTAATCGGTTGGGAAATCCAAATCCAACGATAATCGAACGTCTGAACGGCTGACATCCATAGTCCTCGCACGCTGTTGATACCAGTACTGATAAGTTATCCGAAGGTGGCATACAGGATAATATCAGCCCGAGTAAACGACAAAAACGTCTGCTTGGTGCTATCGGAGCACGTCGGGAAGCAATCCGGCCGTCTGAAGACCGATATAATGTAACAATGCGATTATTTTGGATTATACATAAAGATGAGCAACAAGTGTTAACTTGCACGATAATGTCCACGAATGTAGAAACGAAGCACGAAGACACTGTAAAAAATCTGCTGACGAAAGGCTAATTCAGCTCATGAGAGTAGAACCCCAGGTTACTACTAGCCAGCGTGAGCTTACAGCAATGAGCCAGTCATATTTTATCGTCTTTCTTATTGGGATCGCTAATACCCTTCCTTCCTGCGATCAAATTTATGGCGCGCGTCCTACAATTCGCAATTGATTATGGCAGACGATTTTCATACTGACGTACCGGTATTTTTACCCTCGTTCGCTGGCTTATCCGAACATGTATACCCAACAAAAGTGGCGATAACGTACTCGAATCGGCGCACGGTCAGTTGCAGAAAGCCCATTCTTTCACACACATGAATACATCAACCGGTGTCAATATCCTCTGCTTTATTTTTCTGCGGAGTGTAGTCAAGCCTCACGTACTTACCGCTGGCTTCATCAAGATTTGGAGCCAAGCTGGTACAACGGTCACTTCCATAAAGGTTTGGAGTGACACTGTATCCTTAGTACCGTAGTATAAGACAGTTGAACAGTACACCTTTTCCAGTCCTAGTTCAAGAACGGCAAGAACAAAAGCAAATTTGGCAAGAACAAATTAAATTCGGCAAAACTGCCAGGTTGCTTACTGCGGCCTAGCATTCCTCTAAATAGTTTATATTTATGCGTAAGAGTGAGTACAAACGTAGTATTGTTCTGTGTGTAAGGCCCTTGTTCAAGTGCTGGCACGCTTTACTGTACCGAAACAAGGGTTAGGGTTATGTAATTCTGATCGTTTAGAAACGATGTTCCGGACACTGTCCATGTTCACACCCACCTGCACCACACATTATATTATCTTGCGCGCTGTACTACATGTATTGATGTCTAAGGGCTGTGCATCGTGTAATTATCGATTTCCCTTGGGTCGTGCCGAAGGCTTCGGGCGAGGACTCGCAGCATACGCACAACCTACTATTATACTGCTATCTCTATTATGTATATTTTTTCATCTATGATTTCGGTACAAATGTGCTGTTTTCAGAACACCTCATGGAGGTGTTCCGGAATTAGACGATCTCGGAACAGTAGTGTGTCAAACATGAATTTGTTCCAATCATGTGTCACTATTTTTCAGTACAGAACGCCATACCGGCACTTGAACAAGGGCCTAAAAGGTTCCTCGATTTAATTATTTTTGACAGCTACTTAGTATAGAGGAAATGACGAAATTGTTCTTGCCGTTCTTAATTTGTTCTTGCCGAGTATACAGACTGTAGGATGGACAGCAGTACTGTACGGTACATGGGTACAGTGTTCCCATACATGTAACGATTTGGGGCATTGATATGTTGCCCGGCGGAGGGCAACCTCCCACCCGCTGATTATCACTTTTCTTTTCTAATCTACAGACAGCCAATATAATATATTGGCTTTGGTTTAGCCGGGAGTGCCAGCTCCCAAGCTATGGTGTTTATAACTTTCAACTTAGTGGATCAGAGGCCCGAGCCACTACAAAGAGCTCTTTAGTAGTACAGAGTTGCGAGTGTAGGCCCCATAGGCAAACGCTAGACGAATTACAACTACTACAAGGACTTTTCAACAATAATCATCGTCGATCTCAACTGCTAGCACTTACAGCCTCTTTGGCAAGGAATATTTTGTATTTTTGCGTTGGATATTTTGCACTACATCTTGGTATCACGCAAAGGATGCTACTACCAGGCATGTATCATCGATTTCGACCATCCTGATTTCCCTGAGTGCGTGCTTAGCATTCAGTCTCGCATCTGAATACCTAAATACCTCTGAAGTATTCAAAGCGCCATCGCACTGACACATGCACGTGAAGTAGCAAATTTTTAAGTAACAATATGATATGATCATCACGACGCTGCTAATCGACGGCTACTGTCGCGAAGGTCGATTTCGGTCAAAAAGGTGAGCATGAAGCTGCGGAGTGACAATGAGCAGAAAATTGCACGATCGTGAAGCAGCGATTGTGGACTCTGCAGCGTCGGGTGGTGTTGCGGGGGCTCAGAAAGGACATTAACGATTTTTTATGTGGGTGTCAAGGTTTTGTTAAAAGTGTTGAGGGACAATTCCAGTACATTTACAATTTGGTGGCAGGTGTGAGTGCCTTTTGATTAATAGAAGTGTAGGGTAAGAAAAGAAGAGCGCTCTGACGTTTGATGCTCATGCAGCTACGTAGCAAGTTGCCATGTTGTGCAACAATCTGGCCCTCGCTATTCAAATGGCCTAAGCTGTTTAATCTCCGGACGACGAAGCCAAGATATTATGGATAGGTATGACTGGATTGACCACAGATGGTTCCTGTCCATGATTCTCTTGAATTTGTTGGAAAAATTATCTGATTTATCTTGGATTGATTCCAACATTTTCGCGACTGGATACGGTGTAGATGCGAATAGTGGACGACTTTGTTGGACGAGATCCAATACAGATGTAGTCACCCTTAATTTTGCATTGAGTTAAGTTACACAAGATCAGTAGTTTTCGTCCTTGAGACAAGATTTTCTTATTTAACAAATGCCTTACCCATTACTTAGCTTTTGCCAAAGTTTCAGCGGCTTGCTGATAGACGCGAAGTTTCCTTCATACGAGACCAGCAAATAAAAAAATAAAGAACACTTGACGATTTGTTTACAGTAAAGTATATTGTATTAAACTCACTTGA
>MIQA02003723.1:0-33323 GCA_001887855.2 Sclerospora graminicola | reverse complement strand
TAACTCATCTTTGACCAAAAGTAAACTAATGGTCAGCAAACGCAGCGGCGCTCTTACGGGCACTGCCTATACTCTGGAAACAGACTTCACCTCTGCATCACGTGCGGGGGTGTCGTCGAATGCCGACGCTCCGAATGTAGCGTCGAAGCGCAAGACAAATCCGAAAGACCGCTTGTCTCTCGTAGTAGACGCTGTGGAAGCAGTGTCTAAGAGAGGGCGGGAAGATGTCGCGAATGCAACATCTTCCGTGTCTCCACCTGCCGCAAGGCGGGTTTCCAAGAAGAAGTTCAATGACCTCTTCGGAGAGTCATCTGACTCCGAGAATGAGGGCGAGGACGATGCCGTCCCTGTCAACGATTCTAGTGAGGTTAAGCCCGCTAGAATTGCTTCGCCGTTAAGTGATGGCGAATGGATTCTGACGCCGTCGATTACGACAGCGACAACTCCATGAAGCGGTGGTATGAGGAGCGTAGAGCTCCTCCTGGACCTCGTCATTCGCCAGGTGGTAGCAAAGACGACTTTGAGGTGGCAGGTGGTGCTCCACCTGCCAAGAAACAACGCGCAGAAGCGGCGTAAGCCGCTTCTGAATCACCATGTCGTATGGAGCGCCATGTTCCGTACAAAGTGGGGTTTTGGACCCCAGCATGGACGCTTGCCCTCGGAAGTGGTGGGCACACCAAGCGCGATTGTCAATATCCATTATTTGACATTAATGCGCTTGATGATTGCGAAGACCTTCGCAATCATCATTTTGATCGTAGTACCGACGATAGACGTCGGTACTTCATCGACCTTTTCTTTCAGGCTCGTTATTACACGAACCGGAAAGGGTCGCGAAAGAATAGGGACGATAAGGACGCCCTTACGCAGAGTTGAAATGCCTTTGTTGAGAATTACAACAAAGGTCCCGACGATTACGTGAAGAAAATTCACATAAACCGCGAGCGCTTCTTAAAGCACTCACGCACAGGTAAAATGGAGTTTATCCATTTCACTTGCATTAGAGAGGGATTCTCTTGCGGGGTTCCTTCGAACATGAAGTGTCCGTGTTGTCCCGCGGGAGCTCCTCGTCTAACCGAAAAGGAGCTAAGAGGGTACCGAGGTTTCTCAGTACCCGCTAGTGTTAAGAGCCTCATCGATGCTCTTAAAGCATCGGTACCTAGTACCGAAGCTTTGCAGCCACCAACACCTAGTGTTGATGTGCCGCCAGCATCAATACCTAGTGTTGACGCTTCTTTTGAGTTTAAGGAGAAGTTTCCTTTTCAAACTCCTGCAAGAGGTCAGGGGCATCCGCCCTTAGCACCACAATCGGTTCTCAAGAGTCAAACTCTTGGGAATATCCCAACCAGCGTACCAGGTACTCGGTACGCTGCCCCTTCTGATAGGGAACCGAGCGCTTCGATAGTAAGCGCTCGAGAATGTAACGCTTGTTCCCCTGACTGTCAATCAGGGGCGGCGGGGGCTGATAATTCCCTCGGCGTTGTTGTTGCGGAGCATGGTTATCAGCTCCGCAAGCTTGAGAAGCACTGTAACGCTTTGAGCGAGGACATGTGCCACTCGATGAAAACTTATCGTTGTCATCGGGACGAGATTCGCGACATTCTGGAGGCGCATCTCGTGATGCAGAAGAAGAATGATCTTCTGATGATCGAGATTGATCGACTAAAATCGGAGATAGAAACTCTCCAGGCTTCCCACCATCGTTTGGAGACCGATTACAAGTCTCTGTTGGGAGATTTAAAGAAGCACGGCATTCGCCGTGGCGATGCGTCTCGTCCGAAGACGTAGACGATCGGTACGGTTTGAGCCTCCCAACGTAAAACGTTGGATGGAGGCGCATGGCCGCGGGAATGTCTAAAGTGTAGGCATTCCCCTTAACACTTTGGACCTTAAAGGGTCCAATGAACTTAGGGAGCAACTTCCGTGTAGGGAAGTTGCTAATTGCATGTGTAGGCAAATTAGTTGTAGATAACATAACTAATTCACCTTTTTGAAAGGAATTTGTGTTTTTCCTTCCGTTTTTATCTGCATTCTGCTTCTGCTTGTCAAAAGCGGAAGCAAGTGCATCTTTTACATAGCGTATTACAGCTTGGCGCTGTAATACGAATTCATCTACTGCTTTATTAGCAGTAGATGGGTTGTTTTCATTGTCTGCAGCCATTGCTGCAGACACATATTCCGCATAAGCAGCTTCAGTTTCTAAAGCTGCTTGAGTTTCTTCTGTAGCAACAGTAGAAGACTCATCAGTTTCTTCGCAAGTTGCAACTGCAACTTGCGCATCGACTCGCTCGAAATTTGAGCGGGTCCCTCCCCCACTTAGATTTGGCGTACCGCCAAGTAAAAGCCGGGGTTCGTGGATGCCGTAAGGCATTCACGTAGAACGGTGTATGCTTAGTAGAAGCATGCACCGAGTTATTTATTGCAAACTCAGTGAATGGCAAAAAGTCGCTCCACTGCTCGAAGGCATGCGCGTATGAACGCAGCATGTCTCCGAGAACGCGGTTAACGCGTTCAGTCTGCCCATCCGTTTCCGGATGGTCCGCGGTTGACATCTTCAACTGCGTGCCCAATAACGAGAACGTTTCTTTCCAGAAACGTCCTGTGAATCTCGGATCACGATCTGAGACTATGTTTTCCGGCATTCCGTGTAAGCGGAATACCGTGTCAACGAATATCCGCGCCGTTTGCGCAGCGGTGACATTCGCTGACACTGCAGCAAGATGAACCATCTTGCTGAAGCGGTTTACAAAGACCACTATTCCTGTTTTCCGACTGTGATCAGCCGGAAGACCAAAGATAAAGTCCATGGAAATGGACTTCCAACACTCTGTCGGAACCGGCAGAGATTGGAGGGGAGCCCGCGCGGATTGTGCAGGCTGGACGCGCTGGCATATTTCGCAAGCGCGTACGTACTTACGCACCCACTTATACTGGTTACGCCAGTAGAAATCGCGGGCGAGAGAAGCATACGTCTTCTCTCGACCTTGATGCCCCGAAATCGGTGCATCATGGTACTCAAACAAAATTTGATGTTTGAGGTCATCGTCGTTTGGAACGACGATGCGACTAACATCATCTTGGTCTGTGCGATAAAGCAACAGACCATCGTGCAATCGATAACGATGCACGCAAGCACGAAGGAACTCTGGAAGTTCCTTTCGCTTCCGATCAGATTGATCACTTAGGTAATCAATCAGCAGGCGAGTTTCCTCGTCTGTTTCGTACGCTTGACGTACCTGTCGTACGAGTGACGACGACAGAGCAGTGCAACGTATTGCGTTTGCACTGGTTGCCTCCGTTACAGACGGTTTCGTCTCGTAATCGGGGCGTCGTGATAGCACATCCGCTATCACGTTCAACTTTCCCGGTTTGTATTCAACCGTGAAGTTGTATTCAGCAAAGAATGATAGCCAACGTGCCATTCTTTGGGAGATGTGTGGCGAATTCACGGCCATGCGTAACGACGCATCGTCCGTGTAAACCACAAACGGTCTATCTCCTAAGAGATAGATCCGAAACTTTGCCAGTGCGTATTTCATGGCAAGGAGTTCCTTGTCATGCACTGGATAGTTGCGCTCGGCTGGGCGCAACTGACGCGATTGATAATAAATCACGCGATCACGATCATCGTGATCGCGCTGCATCAGGGCGCAGCCGATGGCGAAATCGCTCGCGTCGCAAACGACGTGGAACGGTCGCTCGTTATCGGCTATTGCCAAGACGGGAGCTTCAGTCAAGCTACGCTTGACTGCATCAAATGCATCTTGGCACTGGGTATCCCAGCGCCATTCGACATCTTTCTTTAATAATTGGGAAAGAGGTCGGATCAGACCGGCATAATTACACGAATATTTGTGCAAATATGTCGCCAGTCCGAGGAACTTTCGAAGTTCCTTAACTTTATTTGGCGGAGGCCATTCAACGATCACCCTGATCCTTTCTGGATCGGGGCGCACTCCATTCTTGCTTACAAAGCAGCCAAGAACGGGTATCTCAGGTGCACCAAAGGTGCACTTCTTTAAATTTGCATTAGAGCTTGTGCTTGCGCAAAAGCTATAACACCTGACGTAGATGTTCTTTATGAACATCTACATCAGTCTTACCATGTTCAGCATTACTGTGGATGAACACGTCGTCAAAATAGCTCGGTGCGAATTCTCGCACCGGGCGCAATAGATGTGTGACGCATCTATTGAAAGTGGCAGGGGCATTTTGAAGCCCCTGTGGCATAACAAGCCACTCCCATAGCATACCGCTTGGAGTGCTTACAGCCGTGAGAGGGATATCCTTCTCACGCATGAGGATTTGGTAAAACCCATCCCTCAAATCGAGAGCACTGAACACGGTGCTCCCGCTCATGCCATCTATGATGACATCTTTCCGCGGTATCGGCGTCTGCGCCGGTACCGTGGCTGCGTTCAGCTTATTGAAAGCATGAACGATCCTCCACCCACCAGTGGATTTCTTAACGCAGAAGGTGGGGCTGGAGTGCGGTGAGGTAGACTCCCGCACATGCCCCGCCTTGCGACGAGTTTCAAAGAACTCGTCGATGGCTTTAACTTGGTCACGCGGCAATGGCCATTGCCGCGTGACACAGTACTTCGTGCCAGGCACGAGATCAATTTCGTGCCTAGTTCCCTTATCCTTAGGGAGCTCGCAAGGTACTTTTTCTGGGAATACGTCAGCGTATTCCCAAAGTACTTCGTAGTACGGAGAAGTCGCCTTAAGCGACTCCCAGCTCTGCGCTTCAAAGCGCTGAACTTTGGTTTGATCATTGGGAACGAGTTCGTTCCCGATGCCTTCTAATTGCAAAGTGGATATTCGCTCACGAATATCCACAACCTCATCAGATGCGACAATGACGCAGATCTGTTCGATCTGATCATTTCGCAAGTTCTTTACGAACTTCTTTCAGCTCAAGGCTGGAAGGGCCATCACCTCTGAACTTAAGTTCGGAGGGTTGTCAAGTGTGAGAGACTGGGTAGCTAATCCGGTCTCTGTCTGCGTCAAGACGTTGATCGTCTCGACGGACACAGCTGCGAGATCAGACGCACTCGTCTGATCTGTTGCCTGATCTGTTGCACGGTGATTATCACTCGTGCACAAGGCCTTCTCCTCATGGTGACCACTGTCTACCATGGTGCTCATGCACTCACGACTGCTCTCAGTCGTGAGTTCTTTATTTTCGACACGGAAGTCATTTGCTTCCGTGACGGTTTCATTCTTTTCACGGTGGGTGTTTCCCACCGCGTGTGCATTCTCTATACCACGACCGTCATCGGTCGTAGTAGTAACTTCAACACGGGAGTGCTTTGCGCCCGTGTTGCACACATTACTGACACGCAACGACTCGTTCGTCGCGTGTTCGCGTCCCTCTGGACTCTGATCAGCGGGTGTACTATCCGCTGACCTAGTCGGATCAGATCTGGTGGTGCCATCGCTATCCACCAGACTGTCTGACACTGCGGTTGTATCATTAGATACAGCCGGATTACTCACAGGGTGATCAGATCCTGTGAGACCGCCGCGGTCGATCGACAGGTTAACCCAGTCGATCGTTGGTTGATGCTTGGACATCCAAGGGATGCCCAAGATGACATCGAACTTGTCGTCAAGATCGAGGACGATGTATTCGTCCTCGAACGACAGTTCGTCTAACTCAAAGCGTGTGCGAATCACACGCTTTGGTATAGCCACGGTTGCACCTGTTGCCAACCGGACTGACAGCATGCTTCGTGGAGATTCAATCTCCACGAAGTTCAACGACGTTAGAACCTCAGTTCTAACGAAATTGTTTGACGCTCCTGTGTCAAACAGAGCACGCATGGGGACATCGTTTCCATGCGGCTTAACTTCCAGGGTGATAAAAGGTTTCCCTTCACCCTGCACGTGTTGACAGGACAAAGTCCCGTCTGGGGCTATTATCCTCACATGCCCGATGTCGGCATGTGAGATAACCCGTCCAGTAGGGCGCCCCGCCCCTACTGGTTGTTGACGTTTTTGCATCAACAGAGGGTTGCCCCTGTTGATGTCGCTTGCCAGCAGACTGTCCAGTCCGCTGACTGCGTGGCGCCGGACGCGGCGCCATGCATTCATGGGCGTAATGGCCCATCTTCGCGCATCGATTGCAGCGAAGGAACTTCTTGTTCTTCGGTTGCCTCGGAGTCGAGGCAACTGCAACCGATAGGTCCATAGGTTCTGGACCTCCTCCGCCCGCGCTCTGGCGCGGGTGTTGGTGTCTCGGGACGAAGTGTGAACTTCGTCTCGATTGGAAGTTTTGGTTAGTATTAACATGCTGCATTGGCGGCATGTTAAAGTCGAAAGGCGCTTGCGCTTTCCGACTAACCCCAGCATGCGCTGCTGATTGGCGCATGCTGAATTCCTCCCGGATGCTTTGGTCTATAGCATCCCTCAGAGTCTTTGGGGGAACCCGATAGAGACTCTGTTTGATGGGACCGTCATTCAGTCCCTTCATGAAAGCGGTGACCTGCATGGCAGGGGGCACCGGCTCGTATACAATATTTGATAACAAATATTGTATTTTCTGAGCGTACGCATGTAGGCTCAGCTTGCCCTGCCTGAGTTCCATGAACTCTTCACGGCAGCTAAGCTCCATTTCTGGAGCTTCGAAGTTGAGCTTAAGCTCAGCTTTTAAATCCTGATACGTCAGGAACGCAGATCCATCAGTGGATCTGCGGCTCATCGCCCATGCCCTAGCGCGACCGCCTAGGCATGTGGTGGCGAAATAAGCTTGTGAACGCGGGTCCACAATCTTTTGCGCAGAGAGAGCATCCTCCACCTCTGCGAACCACCTACGAAGGGGTTCACCCCCTTCGCCAGTAAAGGGCGGAATCCGCGCCTTTACAACTTCAACGCTCGCACTAGCTGTGGGCGTTGTAGGTTGCGACCGTAACATTGCGGAACGTACCTGAGGATCGACATACATCCTCTTGAAGCGGGAAACCGTATTCAAGGCTCCCTCCGGGGTTTTACCTCGGAGGAGAGAGATGATCTCGGGTCCTATGGTCCGGATCATCTCTATCACAGTGGTCACAGTTCCCTGTGACCAGTTAGGGAAGTTTTCCCGAACTAAATCATGCGCGAGCTGTCGCTCACGCTCACGATCGCTGGCCGGCGGCTCTTAAACCTTCGTTCCGCTAGTTAACTAGCGGAACGCGTCAACAGTGGTCGTTCGGACGGACCACTAAGTGCTACCAGGTGTAACTGGCTAGCTGTTAATGGCTTACACTGTAAAAGTTGCAGTGAGGAGCGTGCAATTTGTGCAGGACCAAATAAAAATTTGGTCCTCCTTAGTTTACTTAAGATAGTAGACTAATTAATTATTCAATTAGTCTCTTAAGTAAATTTATTAATATATTTAAACCTACGGCCACGTGTCTAGGAGAAGGTAAGTTTAAGAGTGAATATATTTATGAATGGTTAAGAGCTAACTAGTATAATTAGACCTAGACTAATCATAGTAACATGTAGTATAAAACTGGTCTGAATGATATTTCTATCATTAGATTACTTGTTAGATTCGATAATGATATCAGAATCTGTTCTCAAAGTGGATTATAACAACTTATAATCCAATATTCACATTTCAGACATTAAGTCTGAAATTGAACTGTGATATTTTTACTTAAATATCACTTATGTAATGGCACCCCATTACATAAGCCCATTGTTTAAAATTATACACCTAACCTGGGTAAACTTCCGCACCCGAAAAGTTCTACACCATTAACTTGGCGATCTTCATTGATCCACCCGTGCGTATTTGATTTCCTGCGGGACGTTCAAAAAATCCCGCACCTTCCTGGCTTGCGCCGCAGGAACATTTCCTTGCGGAGGCTGCCGTGCATTCGCTTGTGGTGGCTGCCATCCGCCGACGCGTTAAATGCCGTTATCTGCCCCTAGGTCTTGGATGACCATTTTACCACCAAATGGACCATAATTCTTGACGGTCTCCTTAAAAACACTGCTATTGTCAGAACTCCTGTTCGACTTTGGCGACCCGGCAGAAATTGCGTCGTGTATCCTCTCTTCTTCGGGAGCGTCAATTTTGTCCTCCATGCGTTTCATATACGCCAGTATAGTTTTCATGTCAACTTTTTCTTCCTCCATTTTCGTGAAACGAGAATATCGAAACGAAACGAGACGAAAAAACGTGAAAACAATCCAAACAAACCAATATCACATTTTGGTAAGGAAAATTCCACGTAAGATCGTAATTAAGCGAAAAAACTCAGAACCTTTCGTAAAACTTAGAAAAACTTCGGTCTTGAGCCCCGTAACGTTTGGGCTCATAACCTGTTGGAATTCCACTTGTACGTAAGCTCCACAATCCACTCGGAACCAGTTAGTGTTAAATGAATCCAGAATATAGGCTAGAAAATGTGCGTGTTAGTGCTGTATGTCCTAGTAGTATGCGTACAAATGCGTGTCAACCCGGTTTGTCAGTAGCGGTCGACAAGAAGTGCTCAAGCTCAAAGAGTCTTACTTGTCGTCTTAATATAAAAACTGAAAGTATATTATTTATGTAAAGTTATGTACCTAAAGCTACCTAGCCTAAAATTCACAATATGCATAAAATCACGGTAATTTCGCCCAACTAGAATTTTGTCTTAATTTCATTTTATCGAAACGCCGGCAAAATCCAGCAGTATTGGTTTACCTAGATCCCTAATAGGCCTATGTACCAAGAAAGCAAAGAGTCTCATGACGCTCCCTAAAAGTCTTGCTGGTGTTGCAAAAGTTGACGGGAACACGATGATTTACGCCGGCGCTGGGACGCCCCACCATGTTACTGTCGTCTCCAGAGTGATAAACGGTCGTGTGATAAAGTGGTGATTTTGTAATAACTATAGTGTCTGATTGGTCAGTAGGGAAGTTACATTTAAGTAACCATACGTAGGAATAAAGAAGTATGACTAAAAACGTAGGAATACATAAGTAGGAAGTAGCAGTTGAAGTAAGGTACTTCTAGAGTAGGGCTTAGGGTTTTGTGTGTTTCACACATTAACAAATCTAAAATTATCCCCCTTTGGAACACGATCACTCGTATCCAAGCTGCTCGACGGACACCAGACCTTGACACTCTACTAACGTATAAGAGACCAAAAGAAGAAAAAAACTCGCCGACTGCACGTGTCTGAGACATCTCGTCTTATGTGTGCAATTTGCTTATACTGTCGGTCTCTACGTTTAAGTTCCTGGGTAGAAACTTTTAAGAGATTCGTTTGTTAAGTGGAGTCAAGTTATAAATTTTTCGAGACACTCGACGACAACTGGTGCCGCGACCCGAGACCTAGAGACGACAAGTGCATACAAACGAGTTGAGAAGTGGCGTGTCATAGAGTCGGGTGAAGAAGCGGTTACGGTACATAGCCAGCCTCAACTTCGATTCAAGCTACAATTCCCACTAGATGATGCTAATCGAACTTACACATTCTCAGAAGCATGCACCAAGATGACCCGGTATCAAAAGCATATTTTAAAGATGCCGGGTGACTCAACATCTTGGTTTTCATTGTATGAGATTCAGAAAGTGCGGGAGGCACAACCCGGATTTCATAATTTCATATGGACTCAGATATTGTAATATTTGGGACGTTGGAAGAATCAGTGAATAGCATTGAGGAGCTGTTATATAAGTGTGGATATGAAGCCCGCCGCCGATACAATTTCGAGGACATCTATGTGCTAGACACGGAGCGTACGGCGGATGATATTGGGCTCATGGTATCTTTACTATTAGCTGAAAATCAATGGGAAACGTCCAATATGACGTATCGGAATGAGGGGTTAGAAAGTACTATATCGCCTATCTATCGAGTTGTTTCAGATGTGGAACACACCCCACAAATAGATTCCAAGTGTAACAGACTAGCTGTTACTGGCTTACACTGTAAAATTGCAGTGAGGAAGCGTGCAATTAGTGAGGACCAAAGGTAATTTGGTCCTCCTTAGTTTATTTAAGACAAACATTAGGATAGACTATTTATTAATCAATATAGCTCCTATTAATATATATATATATATTACTATTATATAACTTAAGGCCACTGTCTACAAGAAGTAAGTTTAAGAGTGAATATATTTATTGATATGGTTAAAAACAACCAGTAATAATATAGACCTTGACTAATCATAGTAAACATGTGTATAAAGTTGATTCTAATGATATCTTTTATCACTTAGATGTTTACTTGTTAGCATTCGATAAATTGTAATCAGAATCTGTTTCTCAAGGTGGATATAAACTTATAATCCAATATTCGCATTTCAGACATTAAGTCTGAAATTGAACTGTGATATTTCAACTTAAATATCACTTATGTAATGGCACCCCATTACATCACCCCCCACTCAAGGTGGTTGGCCAATAATATAACGTAATATTGGCCAATCGAATGGTGGCACTTGTTGGTCATAACGATATTCTGTTATAACCCATTAACGACCATAAGAACTAATGGTCGGGAAACGCGGCGGCGCTCTTAAGGGCGCTACCGATACTGCCAACGCATCCTCCAGCTCTGCATCACGTGCAGAGGTACCAACATCGCATGCCGACGCTACTAATGTAGCGTCGAAGAGTAAGCCGAGAGACCCATTGTCTCTCGTAGTAGATGCTGCAGAAGCAGTGTCTAAAAGAGGGCGGAAAGATGTCGCTAATGCAACATCTTCCGCACCTTCACCTGGCGCAGGGTGGGTGGCTAAGAAGCCCGATCCTATCTTCGGAGAGTTATCTGACGCCAAAGAGGAGGGTGAGGACGTCACCGCCCTCGGCAATGAATCTAGAGAGCGTAAGCCCGCCAGAATTTCTTCGCCGTTAAGTGATGGCGAAGTGGATTCTGACGCTGTCGATTACGACAGCGACAATTCCTTCATACGTTGGCATGAGGAGTGTAGATCTCCTCCTGGTCCTCGTCATTCCCCTGGTCGTAGCGAAGACGACTTTAAGGTGACAGGTGGTGCTCCACCTGCCAAGAAACAACGTGCAGAAGTGGCTTACGCTGCTTCTGATTCACCATGTCGTACGGAACCTCATGTTCCGTACAAAGCGGGGTTTTGGACCCCAGCATGGACGTTAGTGCCCGAAAGTGGTGGGCACACCAAGCGCGATTGTCAATACCCGTTGTTTGACATCAACACGCTTGATGATTGCGAAGACCTTCGCATTCATAACTTTGATCGAAGTACCGACGATAGACGTCGGTACTTCATCGACCTTTTCTATCAGGCTCGTTATTACACGAACCGGAAAGGGTCGCGAAAGAACAGGGACGATAAGGACGCCCTGGCACAAAGTTGGAATGCCTTTGTTGAAAACTACAACAAAGGCCTCGACAATTACGTGAGCAAGGTTCACGTAAACCGCGAGCGCTTCTTAAAGCACTCACGCTTAGGTAAAATGGAGTTTATCCATTTTACCTGCATCAAAGAAGGAATTTCTTGCGGAGTTCCTTCTCACTTGGTTTGCTCTTGTTGTCCCAAGGGAGCTCCTCGTCTTACCGAAAAGGAGCTGCGAGGGTACCGAGCTTACTCGGTACCCGCTAGTGTTAAGGGCCTAATTGATGCCCTTAATGTATCAGCATCAGTGCTGATACGTCGCACCCATCAACACCTAGTGTTAATGTTCCGCCTGCATCAATACCTAATGTTGATGCTTCTTACGCGTTTGAGGAGAAGTATCCTTCTCAAACTCCTGCAGGAAGTCAGGGGCATCCGACCTCAGCACCTCAATTGGTTCGCCAGAGAGTCAAACTCATGGGAATACCCCAACCAGCGTACCAAGTACTCGGTACGCTGCCCCTTCTTATAGGGAACCGAGCGCTTCGCTATCAAGCGCTCGAGAATATAGCGCTTATTCCCCTGATTATCAATCAGGGGTGGCGGGGGTTGGAAATTCCCTCGTCGTTGTTGTTGCGGAGCATGGTTCGCAGCCCCGCAAGCACGAGAGGCATTGCAACGGGCTGAGCGCCGATATGGCGCACACGATCAGGACGTATCGTTCTCATCGCGACGAGATTCGCGACATATTGAGCGCTCATCTCGCAATGCAGCAGAAGAATGATCTTCTGCTGGTCGAGATTGATCGACTAAAGTCGGAGATGGAAACTCTCCGGACTTCTCACAATCGGTTGGAGACCGATTACAAGTCTCTCTTGGGAGACTTGAAGAAGCACGGCATTCGCCGTGGCGATGCGTCTCGTCCGAAGATGTAGACGATTGATACGGCTTGAGCCTCCCAACGTAAAACGTTGGGTGAAGGCGCATGGCCGCGGGAATGTCTATTGTATAGGCATTCCCCTTAACGCTTTAGACCTTAAAGGTCCAATGAACTTAGGGAGCAACTTCCGTGTAGGGAAGTTGCTGATTGTATGTGTAGGCAAATTAGTTGTAAATAACATAACTAATTCACCTTTATGAAAGGAATTTGTGTTTTTTCTCCATTTTTATCTGCATTTTGCTTCTGCTTGTCAAAAGCTGAAGCAAGTGCATCTTTTACATAGCGTATTACAGCTTGGCGCTGTAATACGAATTCATCTACTGCTTTATTAGCAGTGGATGGGTTGTTTTCATAGACACATATTCCGCGTAAGCAGCTTCAGTATCTGAAGCTGCTTGAGTTGCTACTTTGTTAACAGTTGAAGACTCGTCAGTCTCTTCGCAAGTTTCGGCTGCAACTGCGCATGATCGCTAAAATTTTGGCGGGCCCTCCCCCACTTAGATTTGGCGTACCGCCAAGTAAAGCTGGGGTTCGTGGATGCCTTAAGGCATTTACCTAGAACGGTGTATGTTTTGTAGAAGCATGCACCGAGTTGTTAATTGCAAACTCGGTGAGTGGCAAATAATCGCTCCACTGCTCGAAGGCATGCGCGTATGAACGCAGCATGTCTCTGAGAACGCGGTTAACGCGTTCAGTCTGCCCATCCGTTTCCTGATGGTCCGCAGCTGACATCTTCAACTGCGTGCCCAACAAAGAGAACGTTTCTTGCCAGAAATGTCCTGTGAATCTCGGATCTCGATCCGAGATTATGTTTTCCGGCATTCCGTGTAAACGGGATACCGTATCCGCGCCGTTTGCGCAGCGGTGACATTCGCTGACACTGCAGCAAGATGAAACATCTTGCTGAAGCGGTCCACAAAGACCACTATTCCTGTTTTCCGACTGTGATCAGCCAGAAGCCCAAAGATGAAGTCCATGGAAATGGACTTCCAACACTCTGTCGGAACCGGCAGATTGGAGGGGAGCCTGCGCAGAGTGCGCAGGCTTGACGCGCTTGTATATCTCGCAAGCGCGTACATACTTGCGTACCCATTTGTACTGGTTACGCCAGTAGAAATCGCGTGCGAGAGAAGCATACGTCTTCTCTCAACATTGATGCCCCGAAATCGGTGCATCATGGTACTCAAACAATATTTGATGTTTGAGATCATCGTCGTTTGGAACGCCATGCAACTTACATCATCTTGGTCTGTGCTATAAAGCAACTGACCATCGTGCAACCGACAACGATGCACGCAAGCGCGAAGGAACTCTGGAAGTTCCTCGCGCTTCCGATCAGATTGATTACTGAGGTAATCAATCAGCAGGCGAGTTTCCTCGTCTGTTTCGTACGCTTGTCGTACTTGTTGTACAAGTGACGACGACAGAGCAGTGCAACGTATTGCGTTTGCACTGGTTGCCTCGATACGGACGGTTTCGTCTCGTAATCGGGGCGTCGTGATAGCGCATCCGCTATCACGTTTAGCTTTCCCGGTTTGTATTCAACCGTGAAGTTGTATTCAGCAAAGAATGATAGCCAATGTGCCATTCTTTGGAAGATGTGTGGTGAATTCACGGCCGTGGGTAACGACGCATGGTCCGTGTAAACCACAAACGGTCTATCTCCTAAGAGATAGATCCGAAACTTTGCCAGTGCATACTTCATGGCAAGAAGTTCCTTGTCATGCACTGGATAGTTGTGCTTGGCTGGGCGCAACTGACGCGATTGATAGAAGATTACGCGATCACGATCATCGTGATCGCGCTGCATCAAGGCACAGCTGATTGCGAAATCGCTCCCGTCGCAAACGACGTGAAACGGTCGCTCGTTATCGGCTATAGCCAAGACAGGCGCTTCAGTCAAGCTTTGCTTGACTGCATCAAATGCATCTTCGCACTGGGTATCCCAGTGCCATTCGGCATCTTTCTTCATTAGCTGAGAAAGGTTGAATAAGACCGGCATAACTGCACGAATACTTGTGCAAGTATGTCGCCAGTCCGAGGAACTTTCGAAGTTCCTTGACGTTAGTTGGCGGAGGCCATTCAACGATCACCCTGATCATTTCTGGATCGGGGCGCACTCCATTCTTGCCTACAAAGCAGCCAAGAACGGGTATCTCAGGTGCACCAAAGGTGCACTTCTTTAAATTTGCATAGAGCTTGTGCTTGCGCAGAAGCTCTAACACCTGACGTAGATGTTCTTTGTGAACATCTACATCAGTCTTACCATGTTCAGCCTTACTATGGATGAACACGTCGTCAAAGTAGCTCGGTGCGAATTCTCGCACCGGGCGCAATAGATGTGTGACGCATCTGTTGAAGGTGGCAGGGGCATTTCGAAGCCCCTGTGGCATCACAAGCCACTCCCAAAGCATACCGCTTGGGGTGCTTACAGCCGTGAGAGGGATATCCTTCTCACGCATAAGGATTTGGTAGAAACCATCCCTTAAATCGAGAGCACTGAAAACGGTGCTCCCGCTCATGCCATCTATGATGACATCTTTCCGCGGTATCGGCGTCTGTGCCGGTACCGAGGCTGCGTTCAGCTTATTGAAAGCAGGAACGATTCTCCACCCACCAGTGCACTTCTTTACGCAAAAGGTGGGACTTGAGTGCGGTGAGGTAGACTCCCGCACATGTCCCGCTTTACGACGAGTTTCGAAGAACTCGTTGATCGCTTTGACCTGGTCACGCGGCAATGGCCACTGCCGCGTGACAGTACTTCGTGCAAGACACGAGATCAATCTCGTGCCTAGTTCCCTTATCTTTAGGGAGCCCACAATGTACTTCTTCTGGGAATACATCAGCGTATTCCCAAAGTACCTCGTTGTACGGGAAGTCGCCTTAAGCGACTCCCAGCTCTGCGCCTCAAAGCGCTGAACTTTGGTCCTCTCATTGGGAACGGGTTCGTTCCCAAAATCTTCTATTTGTAAAGTGGATATTCGTTCACGAATATCCACAACATCGTCCGTTGCGACAATGACGCAAATCTGATCGATCTGACCATACGCAAGTTCCTTACGAACTTCTTCCAGCTCAAGGCTGGAAGGGCCATTACCTCTGAACTTATGTTCGGAGGGTTGTCAAGTGTTAGAGACTGGGTAGCTAATCTGGTCTCTGTCTGCGTCAAGACGTTTATCGTCTCGACGGACACAACTGCAAGATCAGACCTACTCGTCTGATCTGTTGCCTGATTTGTTGCACGGTGATTATCACTCGTGCACAAGGCATCCTCTACATGGTGATCACTGTCTACCATGGTGTTCATGCACTCACGACTGCTCTCAGTCGTGAGTTCTTCATCGTCGACACGGAAGTTACTTACATCCGTGTTGGTTTCATTGATTTCACGGTGGGTGTTTCCCACCGTGGGTAAATTCTCTATACCATGACCGTCATCGGTCGTGGTAACTTCAACACGGGGGTGTTTTTCACCCGTGTTGCACACGTTACCGACACGCAACGACTCTTCCGTTGCGTGTGCAAGTCCCTCTGGACTTTGATCAGCGGGTGTACCATCCGCTGATCTAGTCGGATCAGACCTGGTGGTGCCATCGCTACCCCCTAGACTGTCCGACTCTGCGGTTGTATCATTAGATACAGCCGGATTACTCACAGGGTGATCAGATCCTGTGAGACCGCCGCAGTCGATCGACAGGTTAACCCAGTCGATCGTTGGTTGATGCTTGGACATCCAAGGGATGCCCAAGATGACATCGAACTTGTCGTCAAGATCGAGGACGATGTATTTGTCCTCGAACGACAGTTCGTCTAGCTCGAAGCGTGTGCGAATTACACGCTTTGGTATAGTCATGGTTGCACCTGTTGCTAACCGGACTGACAACATGCTTCGTGGAGACTCAATTTCCTCGAAGTTTAACGACGTTAGGACCTCAGTTCTAACGAAATTGTTTGACGCTCCTGTGTCAAACAGAGCACGCATGGGGACATCGTTTCCATGCGGCTTAACTTCCAGGGTGATGAGAGGTTTCTCTTCATCCTGCACACGTTGACAGGACATAGTCCCGTCTGGGGCTATTATCCTCACATGCCCGATGTCGGCATGTGAGATTACCCGTCCAGTAGGGCGCCCCGCCCCTACTGGTTGTTGCCGTTTTTCGCATCAACAGAGGGTTTCCCCTGTTAATGGCGCTTACCAGCAGACTGTCCAGTTCGCTGACTGCGTGGCGCCGGTTGCGGTGCCATGCATTCATGGGCGTAATGGCCCATCTACGCGCATCTGTTGCAGAGAAGGAGCTTCTTGTTCTTCGGTTGCCTCGGTGTCGAGGCAACTGCAACCGATGGGTCCATGGGTGCTGGACCTCCTCCGCCCGCGCCCGGGCACGGGTGTTGGTGTCTCTGGACGAAGTGTGAACTTCGTCTCGATGAGAAATTGTTGTTGTTAGCATGCTGCATTGGCGGCATGCTAAAGTCGAAAGGCGCTTGCGCTTTTCGACTAACCCCAGCATGCGCTGTTGATGAACGCATGCTAAATTCCTCTCGGATGCTCTGGTCAATAGCATCCCTCAGAGCCTTATGGGGAGCCCGATAAAGACTCTGTTTGATGGGACCGTCGTTCAGGCCCTTCATGAAGCCAGTGACCTGCATGGCAGGGGGCACCGGCTTGTATACAATATTTGATAACAAATATTGTATTTTCTGAGCGTACGCATGTAGGCTGAGCTTGCCCTGCTTGGGTTCCATGAACTCTTCGCGGCAACTAAGCTCCATTTCTGGAGCTTCGAAGTTGAGCTTCAGCTCAGCTTTTAAATCCTGATACGTCAGGAACGCAGAGCCATCAGTGGCTCTGCGGCTCATCGCCCATGCCCTGGCGCGACCGCCTAGGCATGTGGTGGCGAAATAAGCTTGTGAACGTGGGTCCACAATCTTTTGCGCAGAGATGGCATCTTCCACCTCTGCGAACCATCTACGAAGGGGTTCACCCCCTTCGCCAGTAAAGGGCGGAATCCGCGCCTTTACCACATCAACGCTCGCACTCGCTGTGGGCGTTGTAGGTGGCAACATTACGGATCGCATCTGAGGATCGATATACATCCTCTTGAAACGGGTAACCGTATCCAAGGCTTCCTTTGGGGTTTTCCTCGGAGGATGGAGATGATCTCGGGTCCTACGGTCCACATCATCCCCACAACACTGTCCACACTTCTCTGTGTTCATTGAGAGAAATTTTCCCTCATTAAATCTTGCGCGAGCTGTCGCTCGTGCTCACGTTCGCTGACCGTCGTCCTGACGGTCGGGTGGCTCTTAAACCTTCGTTTCGCTAGTTAACTAGCGGAACGCGTCAACAGTGGTCGTTAAGACGGACCACTAAGTGCTACCAGGTGTAACAGGCTAGCTGTGACTGGCTTACACTGTAACATTGCAGTGAGGAAGCGTGCAATTAGTTAGGACCAAATAACATTTGGTCCTCCTTAGTTTATTTAAGACAAACTTTATGATAGACTATTTAATTAATTAGATTGTCTCTTATATATATTAATATATATCTAATGCCACGTGTCTACAAGAAGGTAAGTTTAAGGGGCGCTCTTATTTTCCCACGGGAGCTCCCGGGAGAAAAATCGAAACCTGATTGGACAATAAAATTTGAACAGCGTGTTTTTTGTTACCCTCTGCTCCCAATTTCCGTCCCGCTCCGCCGCCAAAAAAAGTTGGTGAGAGAACGGGAGCATAGCCAAAATAAAAAAACAGACCAAAAGACTCTTGCAAAGTGGTGGCTTTTGTCCCTTTCTACAAGTACGTTTGCTAATTTCAAGATACGCGAGGGTCGGATAGGTACGGTAGTCAGTAAGTCGGCGCCGAGTAGATTGTCTAGCTAAATAGGGGCTTTCTTATCGAAAACTTAGCTGATGCATAACCATTGAACACTTGTTTTATAAGTCTTTGATGACTGGCAATAAAATTGTACCAATATAGATTTAGGCAGCCTCTAAAGCTGCGACTAGCCTGTGTATTACTAATTGCGTTCTGGTCAAAATCTGACTCGGCGTTACATAATTATTATCCCTTGGCAGCCTATCATCTATTCCGTCCGAATTCGGAACACTTTTTTTCTATTTCAATTAAGTTATCCAGATCGCCCGGACGCAATCGTTTAAGCTATAGGTCTAGGTTAAAAGGTTTTATTTTCATAGCAAGACCATCCAGCAACTTTTTATCAAAAAACTACAAGCGAGCATAAAATAGTTCATTCTTCCAATTATATGTTTCTTCTTGATTTGAAACCAGATGCAGTTGAACAACATCTAAGCTCAATCTTTAACATAATTTAGAGAATTGTAGTTCATTACAAAAGAGGGTCAAACAATTTACAGGTAAAATCGAAGCATTAAAGCTTATCGACTTCATAAAAGAAGATTTAGGGGAAAGAGCAGAAGCCTTGGCCTACTAATGTTCCCTAATTGATTTCTTGATAGCCCTCGCAGCTCTTAGCTTTTGCACTTTTGGCGACTACACCCCTTAAGTCTATTATGTGAATGCCTGATTAGCACCAAGAAATGGTCAATGCAGAGAAGATATTGTCGGCTTTTGAGGAGAAATTGTTGCACTTCCTTTTGCTGCAAAGACGGTTAAAAATGACGGACTTGTTGCATTGTTCATTATTTACGGTACGTTGTACCTATTTTATGGTACAGGGGTGTGCACGTAGCAAGAAAGGGGTGTGCACGTAGCAAAAAGGGTGTGTGCCCTAGTGGGTCCCAACCTGACTGTTTTCAGCAAAGAGGCGGACATATGTCCATTGTCGCGGTGTTAACTTGTCGATATTAAACCGATACGCGTCGTCCACCGCTACTACTAACGAAAGAATTTTAGAATTTCGAGCAAAAATTGGATTTAAGTAAGTGGTATATTATCGTTATGGATGCAATGGACTACAACAGGGTGTGGGTTACTAAGTCGGAGTAGAAACATGCTATATACAAAGCCCGGGTAATCTCGGAAGGAGTATTGACATTTGAAGATGTTATTCACAATAATAACGGACGTATAATTTCCATTTAACGAGATTATCGTAGTTTCATTACATTTTGTGAATTTTAGGCTATGTACTCCCTTATCATAAAGTTATTGTCCGATTGGTTGTTTAAATACTGAGAGTAAGGTCAAAAATACTGTTTTTGCTCATAATTACATCAAAATATAGAGTTTTAAAAGGGCTTTCATTTGATGATACATTGAGGTTTTACGCTTTCCGCTAGCTGAAGTTGCCGCACCAAAACTACCTTTTAATTTGGGGGTTATTTGACGGAGCACCGGTGGACAGATGAATTTCGCTCCTGCCTCTGGGGTTCAAGGTGCTGGTGATAAAGGAAATCAGCCTCGCATTGATACAAGTTCGTTTTTTTGCTGGACCATTTTTGCTTGAATGCAAAGTGGTTAAAATGAGGTACCCATGAAGCTATAGTTCCTGTGAAGAATTCGACTGAATGGCAACGGCGAACAGTGTGCGAGTATATATTAACAACTGCTAAAAAGTATGGAAATATCCTAACTGCTGTGCGCTCGTCATCTCCATGCATAACATTAACTGGGGCCCGGTCCAGCACATTGATCGGAAAAGTCCTGCCAAGCAAGTACTGTACTCTATAACGGAACCAAGTGGTGTTTATATGAAACCAAGTGGCGTTTAATGGTATCGTGCAAAACGTACATAAACATCTCGAGTTTATTTGGCAAAAGTGTCGTGCTCGAATCGACACAGTGGCGGAATATGAGAGGAAGTACGCGAGACCGAGAGAGGACGGGATCCGACTGCAGATCAATTTACAGTGCCTATATGACCAAGAGCCAGTACCAGATCCAATCTTTGCCAGGACTTTACCTTCACAAACCGATGTGATGCGCAATGAGCTCAGCCCCATGACTTCTGAGCCTCACTTACATACTAGATTTCATATGTACATAGTAGCTAATAGTTAAGACTAATTAGACTACATTTTACTACTTCTACTACTACTACTACTAGTAGTAGTAGTAGTAAGGGTCCGTCTGGTAAAATCCTGGATTTTTCTGTTTGCATAAGCTGTTTTCTACCAATCCACTGGATTTGATCAAGACAGCGTTCACGTTCAACCACTGTTTAAAATTATCGTGGCTGTCTGGTAACACTATCCATGATTTTAATTTGGCAGTTTCACGTTTACGACAATACAAGATGGGTACAGCTGAAGTTAGTAATGGTGAGCCAAGCCATTGAGCAGCTATGAAAGAACCGTTGCATTTTTAATTCATTATAAATATTTGTTATCTATCTGCCTCTGGCGCATTTCCTATACTTTTAAGTATATTCTATCAGGCATAACATTGCGTCTTGCGCACCACTTACGAAGAATTAGAAAAAATGGTTCTATTAAAATTTTATAAGTCATGTACGGTACATAAATCACAATCCCAAGACGATCAAACGCAGCTGTCGGCGCAAAAATGCACCATTTCAAAACCAATCAAAAATGAATGGGCCTCGAGAAAACAAGACGACGATGACACCGTGGTCAGCGCGGTACTCGCGTCGAAGCCGACGATCATGCCGCTGTTAGAAGGTACCTTGCAGAAGCGCTAACTATATTTAAGTACTCTGTCACGATTAAGGAAGATTTAGCATATTTTTTTTACTCTTAGCTTCAAAAATACATCCGTTTCCTATTCGCTATCGACTACAGCGAAACGTAAAAATACATCCACTGTTTCGAAATACGACTCTGACCTCGTATCTCGGAAGCTGCGGCTGGAGGCCTAAACAGCGTTTGAAAAACAGATGGTTGGCGAACCAGACAGCACACCCAACTCGGCTAAAACAGTGTTTGCTCCGAAACAATGTACTTCGTATTTTTTTTAAATCCAGTGAAATCCAGCGGATTTGTGGCCAACCAGACGGACCCTTAGTATTGTACTCTATAAACAATGTCATGTCTACGTTTCCGAGCAAGTACTACATAAATGGTGGCGTGCCTATCTTCATGAGCACATGTGGTTTGGCTTTAAAGAAGATCATCCATTGCAACCGACTATAGCACGTCACTAATAAAAATACGACAATAAAAATGGGACGCTAGAAAACCGTGAATCGGACAATAACTTTGGGACGGAGAGAGTAACATTTTTGCCAGAGCTTTACTTAAACTTTGCATAATATAAATTTCATTTTTGTCTAATAAACGAAAGGTAAGAGACTTCGGGCTTGGGCGACTCCCTCACGCCCGGCGCTCACACGCCGTCCTTACAAGTATCGCGCTTGCATAGTCCTGTTGTCTAGCACCTGTACTAATCGACAGTGGTCAAGTTTATACCTAGAGGTGCCAGAAACACTAATCGGTATTTAGGCGCTGTGAATACACTCGCAGAACGTGCGGACGCAATAACCACTTTTCCTGACGATGAATCGACGGCAATGTGGGTCATACGCGTCAAAGAAGCAAGGTGTTACGACATCTAGTACGACTGAAGCGGAATATATTGCAATGCATCAGGGCTAGAGATATCACGTGACTCTGCGCCCTCCTGGATGAGATCAAGCTCATTTACCTTAGACCACCCACTCTGTTACTAAGACAGCATGTCTACCGGCCATTTGAGCAAGAAACTAGGCAAACATTCTGAGTTCAAACACATACATGTCAAGTATCATTTCACTGGCGATATCGTCGCCTCATACAAGCTTTAGACACAGCACTGCAGCACAAAAGTTATAACGGCTAATATATTCACAAAGCCTGTTGAACGAGTAAAATTTGAACGCTTTGGAGGCATGTTAGGCGTCGTAGGGTAACAAGCATGGATAATCAACAAATAATTTCATTAGCCGGTGGATGTTATCTTGGGTTTCGAGCTATAATATCTATGCGTGCCGTCCAGCTCGAGTGGGGGTGTCAGAGGATTCCGTGCATGCAAGACCGATTCTACAGGAGGGGCATCAAGGATTAGAACATGATCTACATGCAGCTTAAATATAAATATGGGGCTGACTGGCAAGATACGGACGGGCTCGTCCGACCTATCACTTCTGGTTTTTCAAGACCCCGATCAGTCAGCCTTCCCGAAGACCACTTCTTAGCCTCACCGTACCTGTTTATTCTTCCGTTCATCATATCTAATTGTGTAGTGCCTAATAGTGCTGTACGTACTTTCCTGATGGTCGCAACAGCCGCTTGGAAACTCCCGTGGTCACCCGCTCGACCGCGACTCCCTCGGAGCACTTCGACACGCCCTCCAGAGCGTTTCCAGCATCACAAGGCTGACCTAAACTCATTGGATACAAATTTATAATGCGGAAGATGACTACAGCAGCCTGGAAAATTTTACAAGTCGTTGCATTGGTATAACATTGATCAATGCCTGCAACTGCATCACTCGTTTCTTTAGAAACATGAAGAGTACCTACTTCGCTCTTACCACAACTGAGAGGTCGGTCCAAGACATGGATGTTCGTCGCGGACACACCCGTAATTCGGTGTCTACTCTCATTTATGATTCTTGTTGATCTGTTTGCTAGGCTATCAAAGTGGAGGATAAGTACTTGAACCGAGCCTGCAGCGACCTCGTAGTCCGTGCCATCAAGCGCCTCCACTCAACGGTTTCTCTTTAGCGTCGATTTGAAGCATAGCAAAATGATGCCAGCCACGAGGAAGCCGTATATATTTATCAGAAAGCCGAGGACTGATGGTAGTGCTCATCACTTGACGCAATATTAGTCGAAAGTTGTTGGAGGGTTAATAAAGTCAAAGTACCAATACTTTAAAGGTGACATCTTTCTGAAAGGACCATTATATAGGCTATTACAGTAGCTTTATCTGATTTATTTTCCTTTGAAACTAAATTAGTGTCAGGTACTTTTTTACGTGTATCAATTGTTGAAACGGAAAGATGTGACGGACACAATTATGTGACACTGAACTAGAAATTATTTGGACCAAGAATGCATCGGCATCGTGTAGTTATAGCTCTAATATTTCGGTGAAAAGTTGGAGGGTGGATGAATGAGCTCTTTTGATCGATGATGAGAACAGTATGTGGACCTTTCTCGACGCAGGAAAGCGAGATGAAGTTATGAAAGCTTCAAAAAGTCGATGTTTCACATCTTTCAAATACGGTCAATTTTTCCATAGTTAAAATTCACTTTTCCTATCACCAATGCATACCACTGGTAGGCAGGCCGAAACGTCCTCTTCTTCGTTTGAGCTGCTCACGCCTCGCACATCATGGACAAAGTTGGCGACCCCAAAGTTGGCTACATATTGTCTGACATAGTGTACCATATATGCGGTACCAAATCATTTTTAATAACTCAAGAAACTTTACGTGTTCGAACACGGTTTTAGACCCGTGCACTAACGTAAATCATGATTATCTTTAATTTGAATTTCTGTCACTAAGTTGGGGTATTAAGACAATAGCTCCACAGAAATCTTTAACTTGTCGCCCCTCCAGAAAAGTGACACATAAAGCAGCAAAGACACTAATCTACGATAAAACAATTTATGTGCCTTAAAGCACTTTATCTGAGACCTCATAATTAAAAGCAGAGTGGTTTCCTTAAGCCGAATTTATGATCAAAATTGGAAGTTATTTCGTTGGACGAAACCCTTCCAAGAAGGCACAAAGATAATGGATTTACCGAGAAGCTGATGAAAAAAGAAAACAACACCCTTTACTTTTACATATAAAAACATATCAATTTAAATAGGTATATATCACTAGAAATAAAACATGTATTAGTACGGAAAGGCTCCATTTTCACAGTCGAGTGAAAGTGGTCGACACTCAACCCTTCCATCGTAGAAAAGTGGTGTCAGCCGTGTCGAGTCAGCTTAAAGGTAGTCTCTTGACGAAATAATGTAAACGAACACGAGACTAAAAGGTCACAGTATCTTCACGAGACAAAGATGTACCCACAATTCTCTGCGTACAAAAAATGAAGCACAAATCCTTCTGGAAACCAAACGGATTTAAACGTAGCGTCACCGCGCGATCTACAGCAATTGCCCGGTGTAGGCTATGTTACCGCACGATTAATTATTGATTCGCGCCTCTTTGCGACTTTGGAGGAGTAAAAGGCATCGGCCCCAGCAAGTTTGCAGTTATTAAAACTCACCGCCATGTCTACGTGGGCGAAAACAACGCTACTAACGGTAGTATAAATCTTACCAAGGTCGACCTGAATGTTGCGTTGAATCTCCAATTAAAGCAACTCACTGGAGTAGGGCCAGGAGGCGGGACCATTCCATAGCAACTCCTGGCTATAAAGAGCATTACTTTGAAGTCTTGCGTAAGACTACAGTCGAGGGTTCATGTGGGTTTGGCAGACTCTAGCCATCAGGAAGGAAACGAAAATGAGAAAGAGACGTGCGACGAAACTAGTTATAAGCAAGAGCAGGACATTTACTTTTGCCGGGAGATTGAAAATAACGTACGTGGAAGCGTGTTTCCGATGCGAAGTCACGATGACGGCAAACGAGAGTTGATTGTGGCGAGTTGGAACAATCGCAACATTTCTCGAAAAGAAGAAACGTTTCTTCTGCAGCGCATAGCTGATGTACTGGGTGAGTTTGACCTTGTCGCGTTACAAGAGGTGTGGGACTCGATTGTTCTTAAAAGGTTGAAAACGATACTACCTGGATGGGATTACGTGGCATCAGATCCTGTAGGGCGCAAGTCACCAGAACGCTACGCATTTTTTCCAGGCGTTGCATAGTACGACTTGTTGGTAAATGCTCCTTGATGGAAGACAAAAACAACGTGTTTAGTAGGCTACCGTGAGTTGCGACGTTTTGAGCGACCAAAGAGTCAGGTGTGGCAGACTTGGAGATAACACTGATAAATGTACATGTGTCGTTCGCTGAAAAGGAGATAATGAAATTATGGAGATTAATCGTTTGGCGAATGAATTGAAGGCGATTGCTTCTAATCAAAGGAAAGTGCTGGCACTTGGAGACTTTAACTTGTCACCACAAGACATCTAGGGAAGGCTTGGGTCCCATAGAATGGCTTTGATTCGTGCACAATCGCAAACGACTCTCGCATTTTAAACACTACATGTGTGTTGTGGTTTTATATACATATAATAACAAATGATTTAATAATATATAGGAGGTGAAGCCCATTAGCGGAAACTGAAGGCTCATTATCAGCTCCCTGCGTGTAGTCTAATGCAAACGTCCACTAACTTACATATATTTGGCTGGTCGATACCGTCATTATTTTTATAGGTTGGTTAATTACTCAGCATCTTTTGAAAGTCAAATAATGAATCTCTCTGGTTGGTTGTTCAGTCTTTGATCAGAATCTTACTCTTTTATCACATAGTCGGTCAACAACCTTTTACCCTATTAAAAATACTGTTTATATCGATATTTGAGTTGTTGGTTTAAGTGGTCATTTGGGTGTGTGTTCGATCGCAGAAATCGTTTTGGCCGTGTTCGAACCGCACGTGCACTAACGTAAATCATGATTATCTTTAATTTGTTGTTGTTATTGTTGTAAATTGTAGTCTATTTAGTCTTAATTACTATTAGCTACTATAAAAGATTTCACTTCCTGCGAGATCCTATCTTGAACCTTTGCCGTCCGCTGCATTTCAGTGTTAATCCTGGCGGTCTGGTGCGGGTTTAGATTCTCTTCTACTTCCAGTAAACACTCCAGGCATATCTGGAGCTGCATCCCTTTTATTCTTAGATCCGGCCTTCGTTGCTCATATGCCGTCACTGCCCGTATTTGTCCCATCGTCTTCGTCCAAATGAATTCAGTATACTTGAATTGATTCCATTCCTGCTGCTGAAACACCACTAAATTCCGTACACGCCATATCCAAGTCACTCCAATTGAGCAAATGGCCCACCATAATCGATGCACTAGTTCTAGACACTCTTCCGCTTGTTCGTCACACCTGTTCTCCACTCGTAACTTAAACCTGGGTGATATGGGTGGAGCTCTCCTACTTGCAATCAAATGCTGGAATGTGCGAACTGTTTCCATTGAAACCACCCAGCCATGCCAATAACTTATAAGCCGGTCCCAAAAAGACATGGCTCGCTTACACCCCCACACAATATGTGTGACCCCTTTCCCCTCTGCCTTGCACTCCTTATCGAGGCGGTAGGTGTTATCAGCTTCGAATCCTGGGTAATACACGTTCAACTGGTGCGTCGCTGCTCTATATGCCACCCAGGTTTGATAATCTGTCAGCATATGCCCCTGATACCATAAGTCGTGTGTCGATTGCTCCTGAGCCGCTCGTCCCCAGTCTTCCCGGTCGTTCTTCTTATCCCATCTATCCAGCACCCCTTGTATTGCTTGCGATACATACTTGCTGTACAGTTCTCGAAAAGATTGTCGTAACCAGTGGCGCCATGTCCTTCCCCGCATTCGGTCATGCATCCGCCACGGATACCCGTGTATTTGAGGATTGGCTCGAAATACTACTTGCTTCATATCCTCCATGTCACTGTCATCACTAGCGTCTCTTCTAGCTTCCACACTCCATCCGAACCCGTCTTGTTGTTGTCTGCATAACCACCTGTCTCCCGATAGTGAATCCCGCCCTTGAATTACGCCTTTCTCGCGTAAACCCCAAAAAACATTTCACAATTTCCCATGTTGAGAAAGCAGCTGGAGTGTTGGGTCCTGTCCTATATATTGACGCACACAGACCCTAGGAGTACACAATATTAGAGTCGCCAGCCATCCCGAGACCTTCGCACTGGTGTGCCCTCCTTCTGTCATCATTTGAGCTGTCGACTTGTATGTGTTCCAACTAGTACGTCTTATCCTTAGCTCCTTAAGGGTGACTTTCGCGATTTTGTCATATTTCCGCCATGGTACTGGCCGTTAGTTCGCTTCTAGTATCCAGGGGTTATTCCACCAGTTATAAGTTCCCCAAAAGGCTGCTATCTCTTCTGGTATTGCTTTGTGCCATGGTGCTTCATCTACACAAATGTTAATAACAACTCTCTCCTCGTCCCTTACCGCTACTGTAGGATACATTTCTGTGTTTTGAATTTTCGTTAGTGCTTTCGTAACATATTGCTTCACGTACCTCTTTACCATTTCGTCTTGTTCTGGCTCCGGTCCCTAAATATTGTGATAACGTTCGCAATGTTAGGTCACCTCCCCTTCCTCTATACAGAGGATTTTTTTAAACTGCCTCGTCTCGGGTGAGAGGAAACAACTTCCCCCAGTTCTTCGATAGAAATCGCCAAAAATTCGCCATGCAGCTGATACTTTGAGGCAGGTTCCATCAACCAGCACGCCGCCCCCTTAACAAACTGAGTATGGACCGCCAATGGTATCGATATCAATCCCAAGCCTCCTGCACGTTTCGGGGTATACACTAGTATGGGCGAAATTTTATGTCTCTCTCGTCCACTATCGCCCGACGGATTCAACACGAATTGTTTTTGGAACACCAGTAAATTTCTTTGCACTTCACTATTCGGTGAGAAGATCTTCGCAGTGAATAGAATTGTTGGGACCGCAATCGCGTTGAGCAACTGGACTCTCTCCATTACCGATGTGCCGCATTTTGCTGCTACAATTGACCTCCTCTGAATCGCCTTTAACCGATGCGCCCAGTTACGTTCCGAGAGATTCCGCTCTCCTATCTCGTATCCAAGGTACCTCGTTGTTCCTTCCGCCTGCAACACCTGTATCCCATACCAACATGTCCGTTGCTCCTCCGTGTTCAAAAATATGTGTACACATTTTGTTGGTTGTACCCGTAGTCCCGATAGTTCCCCAAAGTTTTCACCACTCGCAATGCTATTTCAATTTGACTCGCTCGTTGCAGAAATATCGTAGAATCGTCGACGAACGCCGAGAACAAGTGCTGGTATGTTCATTGTCTATCCCTCAGTGTAATTCCTTGTAGGGCCTTCTCCTTGTGTAGTGCAATTCCCAAAGGCTTCACAGCTAAAATGAAAAGTAATGGAGCTAGCGGGCATCCTTGACGAATTCCAGACTTGGCGTCCATCTCTTTAGATAATTCTCCATTTACCAAAAGTTGGGCAGTTGTCCCACTATGTAATATTTCCATGAGTTGTATGAATTTCTCCAAAAAACCAAACTTCTGTAACACGTTCAGTAGATACGATCTATCTACCGTGTCGTATGCCTTGGCAAAGTCTAGCAATAGCACACTCCCACTGTCCTCTGCTGCTACACGGGGTTGTGCTTTCCCTTGTTCCAATATTGCCATCATGATCATCACTGACCTATCCATTCTTCGTCCATGCACAAATCCTTGCTGCGAATCACCAATTAACCTGGCCAAGAATGTTTGTAACCGACGTGCTAAAATTTTTGTGAAAATTTTGTATCCAGTCTGCAAAAGTGAAATTGGCCTGTAATCCATAGCGTTAATCGAATCCCCTTTCTTTCTCAAGGGGATGATTACTGCTTTGAAAAAGGAGGGCGGCGGATGCCCTCCCTTCATGGCGTCGTTAAAAACTCGCAATAAATCGTCCATCATATCCATCACGAAATCCTTATAGAAATCATGGTTTAAACCGTCCTCACCCGCTGCTTTCCTCCTCTCTAGACTCTTGACGGCCAACAGCACTCCTGATTCGCCAATCGGGGCCATCAACAGTACATTCTCCTCTTCCGTAACCGTTGTGAACTTGTTCTGTGGGGCGAATCTATCGAGATGATCTGGTTACTCTGTATCCATTGTTGTCCGGTGAGAAGCCCCCAGAATCGGCGCCCAACTCTTCACAAACTTATCCGCAATAGTCATTCCAGTCGAGATAGCTTGAGTATTCGGTACTCTAATGTTCGTCACTCTCTGATTGCTCTTCCATATTGCTGTCCGTATAAACAGCCATCTTACTGCTGCTGGAGTTCGATGAAATCGCCGGCCCGTTCTCCATTGGTTTTGTCGTCTCAATTCGTCATACTCCACATCTATACACTGTTGTCTGGTCCTCATGTTGTCGAAAATTAACATCTTCAGACGCTGTGCTCTCCTCCTCCGTCGGTTAGCTTGTCGTGTCGTTACCTTTTGGATTGCCTGTTTCCACCGTCCTACTTTGACATCCCAAGTCTCCGCATCTTTCGCAACTACTACTTCTTTCTTGCTGCACAATCTGCCGAATTTCTTCGCTTTTTCTCTCGAAGTCCCGCTGATCGGATAGATAGTCTTCGAATGACGCCTGGTTTTCTGACTTCGCCTCTCCTCGCTATTGAGAATTAACATCACTTCTTCATGATCCGACGGGATGCTGGGATGCTGCACTTGTGTCCAGTGTATCCACTTAAACTGATCGTCTGATACGTAAAATCTGTCCAGCCTGCTTGCCGACTTTCCACGCCAAAAAGTGAATGGGATTTGTTCGGTCTTGTTCTCTTGTAATGACACATTGTCGTGTGCCAACTCTGAATCTCGGAGGTGTGATTTATTAAGTAACTCCGATAGTTCTCCACATTATGACTTGACTCGTGTCAATAAACCACTCCTGTCTAACACCGGGTCTTCTACACAGTTAATGTCCCCACAGAGAATAGTGTAATCTCTTCGATGCATCAACCATGGCCTTAAACTTTGATAGAAACTTGCCCTACTGGCCGCTGTATGTGCTGGTCCGTAAATGTTTAGTATGTTCCACTCTCCATAACGAAACGCAATCGACCTTGTGGTCCACAAATGTTCATTCCAAACCGATACCTTCTTTACAAACCGAGGAAAGAACAACATTCCCACTCCACTCGTTCGATCGTGACCTATACTCCAATATGAAAGTCGTGTATTGTCATCCCAGTAGTTATTGGCCCGCTCCCACATCTTGGTTAATGTAGTGACCTCCTCCTGTGAGGCTACATGCGTTTCTTGAATCATCACTCCAATAACTCCTGCTGTACTATGATCTTTCACCCAGGCTTTCATCCAATTCGTTAACAAAACCCCTAATATTTTGGATGACAAACTTGATCTTGGCTCCTCCCGTTGTCGTTTCTTGCTTTCGTAATGTTTTTTGTGACCGCCATTTTTTTGTGATATTTGCTCGCAGTGTTTGCGCATACACTTCAGTGGTAGGATGACTAGTACCTACTAAAGTGTGTGGGCCTCCTCGTCTGGTCTCATCTATGTTGCCCTTAGTAGTGACTCGCCAGTGATTCTCGCTGCGTGTCCCTCGATTCCCCCACTGTTGTGATGTCTCCGTCGACTACCAAAAGAATAAAGCTATGAAGTTCCGCCCACTCCGCACCCTCTGGTGTTAAAACCCAAAGTAGCCGATTTTTCTCATCGCTTAACCCCTACTATCTTCGTGTTTAACCCTTTATTGCTTGTATAGTGCCGCTTTCAGCTTTGACTACAAACAGTGTCATTCAAGCGCTGCCGTCCCTTTCCCCCGACTCACCGCTTGTGCAAATTGTCGTCCGCGTATACATGCACCAAAGATTTAATTAATTGACTACCATATTCCGCCTTTTAGGAGTGCAAAGTCTGATGAAGGCATTATGTCCGTATGCAGCATGCCTGAGTTTAGCCATTCCTGCGCGCTGTTCCTTACCTTGTCCTTCTACTTCTCGTTCTGGAGGATATGAACGCGCTCTTTCCAGTCAGCGAACTCTGTTGCCGCATCTGCCGACACCTTCTCTCGCTTTCCTTGGAGTATGGCTTCTTCCCAACATTGTTTCCTCCAATCCTGGGCCAGCAGTACAAAAATGTCTTGATGCAATAATTGGAGCAGTCTATGTGGATGTGTGAAGTGCGCCAATAGAAGTATGATCGCATCTCCGTCCACCGCTTTCGCTTTCCGCCATTCTCCCGTCGTTGCGTCTACCTTGGGTATGACTGCTTCTTGCTGAAGCTTCCACGTCTCGGCCATTTTATTCCATGCTGCTTGCCAGCCCCCCCTCTTCCACCTCCTGCTCTATGGATGACCGAATTGTACGGTCAAATTCATCGTATATTTCACGTTTTGTTAATGTCTCGCACTGTTCCACCTTCATACCCTCCGTGTGACTCGTGGACGTATCCCGCACCCAGTCCTCTCCCGTTCTTTTTTTCGCTTGCGTGGTAGTACCGGTGGTGCTGTGGCTCGTCCCTTGGTTTCGTCTCCCTCTATGTACTCCGATTCTTGACTGTTGCTTCCTGATGGACTGCTGTAGTCCTCCGTTTCTCCTTCTAGTGTCGCCACTCCTCGTAGGTGATTATACCATCCTGTTAACTCCCTTTCTGTCACGTCGTAGAACTGTGCCACCGCCACCCTTGTCTGCTGGTCATGTCCGCCTCTAATAACCTGATTTGCTCCTCTTCAGGTCTCCAAGTCACCTTTTCATGCAAAAAAGAGAGAAGCCGCCTTGCTTGTGACGTCCCTTGCCTCAAAAGGGTTTCCATTTGCCACCTGAATACGCGATGTATATTGTTTAACTTGCTTTCCCGCTCCCCCGTACGTATTTGCTCCCTCGTGCTATCCGCCAACACTAGTCTATCTTCCATGCCTGCCGCTTCTCTTGGTATTATCTCCTGTCCTGCTGAACACACTTATCGCGGCCCTTGCGTAGTGTCTTCCATATCAATGTCCGCTCCGTGTTGTGTACTCTTTTCCTCTCCCTGTTGGCGCCATCCATGCACAAACGATTGATAATGAGCGAGTTGGAAAAATAGGACGATCGGTAACTTGGACCCCTCCATTTCTGCTTTCGCTTTCAAGGTTAGCACTCGTTCAATACATCCCCCTATCGTAACAGGATATTCACCGCAAGTGGCATACTACGCTTCTTGAATATTCTCGTTTCCGGGGCGTAGTGAATCGTCCCCAATATGCCCGAAGCCGCGTCCTTGCTAATCACAAAGATGTCACGTTGTAGGAAAGTTCCGATACTACTTAAAGTATCGTTGCTTCCCCATGTTTCTGCTCCAATCATCTCACTTACCTGTGATGGGCTGGTTCTGTATGCCTCCAGATACGATCGAAACTCCATTTCCGTGTTCTGAGCTGACATCCTTTCGTACCCGCGTCCTAAACTTCTGAGCGTCTGCTTTCTAACTTCCGGTGGAAACTTAATGGCAAAGTCCATTTTTGCCCTCGCCACACAGCCGTCCTTGATACTCCTCGCGCCTGGCTCGAGAAAGGTAGGATCTTCTGTCAAATTGGAATTAAATATCGCTTGTACCACTCCATACGCTTGACAATTTCCTGTAGCCGGCGTCTGGACCAACTGTAAATTTCACTGACGATCTGGTGCCCATTCTCCTTTGTGCCATAAGAGCCCCGCCAGAGGTCCAAAAATCTGGTCTAGTCTTTCTTCCAATTTCTTGATGCGTTTCTTTGCCGCCGCCTCGTGCACTTGTAATTCTGTGTTCTCGAGCTGTTTGTCCTTGGGTGTCGCCCCTGAGCCAGTCCCTTTCTTGTCACTAGCTCTAGTGATATCCTATGCGGCGATTGTGTTCTCCCGCTTGTCATCCCCCTGGCAAGGTGGCTCCTGGTCCGGCTCCCTCTTTCCGTTGTCCCGATTTTGTTTCGGTGTGTTTCCTTGGATTCTCTGTTGCTGCCCGTTATGCGTACTTCTCCCGTCTCCCTCCTCATCCACTGGTTTGTGATCTCTTACTTTTTCTATACCTGTTTTTTTACATGTATCCCTATAGCTATTCCCTTACTTACTGTTGTTTTCTTTTTTTTCTTTTCGACGTCAATCCATTCGTCCTCTTTCCCTGGCGCTGTTTTCGTTGGACTTTCGTCGCCTACTCCTTCTGTTCTTCCCTCTCCCGTCCCCTCATCCGTGTCCCCTCCTTTTTCCGTGAGTGCATTGGCCTGTTCTCCTGCCCCCGACCCATCGTTTACTTCGTCTGAGGTACTGCTGTTGCCTGTGTTGTTTTTAGTGGTGGTAGTATTCTGCGCCTTACAGATCTCTATGACTTCTTGTCGTAGCTCCTCCATACTGGTAAAAGTCGGCGGTGGCACCTTGATGACATTCACTTCCTCCACTGATACATTCAAGCAACGATTCACCCGTAGCGTTTTCTCTGAAGCCGGGCATCCCCGCATCTGATGCCCGACTTCTCCGCATCGAAAGCAATGACGTCGTC